>OZ022247.1:2426368-2446368 GCA_963978895.1 Erpobdella octoculata
TTAAACATACCTCCGAACTGATTAAAAATGCATTCTATCAAATTGTCGGATCAATTGGAAAAAATTTAATGAAATAATTATTTGTGATATTTTCGTCGAACTAATTGTCTATGCTAATATGCTCATTGTTTATGTAACAGAATGTGGCCTACACAATCGATTATATAAAAGTGTGTTTTTAAAAAACTTTGTTTTTTCATTCACTTACGCTTTTATTTTTAGTATGAAACATTCTACCGTTTGTTTTCTTATTAGCTTTATTATATTGGCGAGTATATTATTTTATCCTTTTTAGTGCATTTAAATAAAAGCGTTTTTTAAAGAACTTTTTTTTAATAGTATTATTTTCAAATTTTTAGTCTTTGATTTTTGCAATCGATTTGTAAGGACCAAAACTTTCAATAAAAGAGAAATATGAAAAACTAAAGTAAAAGTTAAAGATATTTAATTTCTTTCTTTTTTCTTTTCAATTTTTTCTACATTTACTAAGGACTTTATTTAATGAATACATAAAGAAAAGACATTCCATAAGATATCACAAACTAGATCACACAATTAATTCTTTTTGGCTTTTTTAGATGAAGAGTGTTCGTTATGATGACGATCTGCTTTATCGTCATCTGCTCTTCTTTTCTGACCACCCTGTTTAGCTTCGTCCAAGAATTTGTTCAACCCAAACGGATCATCTTCATCTTCTTTTTCAAATTGAATAGGCCCATCTCCAGTATTTTTAGAAGGCTTATAGATTGCAGCTGCAATGTCTCTATCAGCTCTCCACGGTCGATCGTATACGTCGTAATTTTCATCTTCGCCACCAGCAAAACCAGAGTCCAATCCCTTCGTCTGGTTAAATAATCTTTGGTCATACGCGGTCTCTCCCCGATTACCAAGATTCGGCATACCCAGAGCAATTTTCTCACTGATGTCCCTCTCTCTTTCCTTCTGCAAACGATTTCTTTTATCAGGAGCAGCGCGAGCGATGTTTCGATTTCTCTGCCTTTCCTTGGCAAGATCTCTCCTTAGTTCTTCTCTGCTTTCAGTTTCTTCATTAGTCTGAGTTTTAGTGATGCCAGAACGTTGTTCTCTGGCAGCCTTGGCGAGCGCTTTTAACTTTTCTTCTTTTTGTTCTTTTTCTTTTTGTACAACCTTCGTTTGCATTAACGCTCTCACCTCGATAGCTTCTCGAGCTTTTCTTTCAGCTATGTAAATAGCTTCTGCCAGGTTAGCAAATCTTTCACTTGCATGCACTGCCTGGAGACCACGACCATCCGCTGCCATCCTCTTGTCCAATGGAATTGTATAACCTTTTGGATTTTTCCAATTAGAAACGCACGGCGGTATTTTCCACTCCTGCTGCTCTTTAACAGAAATCTTCTTGTTTGGTGAATGGAGTACTGGAGCAGGAGGCGAGGGTTCGGCGCGTGGAATTTTTTTGTTTGTTCTGAATTTAGGGGGCTCCATGGGATCAACTTCAACATCCGAGACTCTAATAATGCTCTGTTTTGCTCCAGAGTTGAAGGCAGGTCCTTGCTGTGCAGGAGTGTACCTCATGAATACAGCACCATCTTGTGTCTCAGCTGCTTTAACAGGCATGGCTGCTGCTAGTCTTTGAGATACAATTTTTTGCAGTTCATTTTTTGTTTTTTCTGTAGATTCTTTCATTTCCTCTTCTTGAGGTCTCAGAAGAGTTTTGCCGTTTATCTCCATTGCCTTTGGTCTTAAATCACTGAATTTAGAATATACAATTTTGTCTGGTCTCTGCCCTTGTCTGGCAAGAACATCATATTTGATTTTGCCCTCAGCATCTAATTGCTTTGCTAGTGCACTGCTGTTTGACGATTTCTTGTTGTTCCCCTTGCCTAGTGGAAACTGCGGCACGTGGATTTCGGGAAATGCACCACCGTCTCCAAAATCCTCTTGTTTTCTTGGTGTCCATCCCTTCCTCTGTCCATATGGTGGGCATACACTGACCTCCACGACGGGTATCAAAGATGAAGACAATTGAGTTCTGGGCCTATCAACTGCTTGATAAACAGGAGGTGGTAATTTTTCCGTCAAAGAATTCATTGCATGTTGTTGAACACACAAAACCATGATAAAAACAAAATGACT
The DNA here is from genome assembly GCA_963978895.1 of Erpobdella octoculata. Lineage (NCBI taxonomy): Eukaryota > Metazoa > Annelida > Clitellata > Hirudinida > Erpobdellidae > Erpobdella > Erpobdella octoculata. The sequence continues at coordinate 2,428,481 of OZ022247.1, forward strand.
GCAATGAAAATCGAGTCGAAATACTCTCAGTAAATGTGTAATATAATCTTGAGTTTAAACAAATTTTTTTTATTTTGTTTGAGCTTTCGAATAAACTTGCGTTCTTTGGGCTAATAAAATGGGAAACATATATATAAATATATATATATATATATATATATATATATATATATATATATATATATATATATATATATATATATATATATATATCTATATATCTATATATATATATATATATATATATATATATATATATATATATATATATATATATATATATCTATATATCTATATATATAAAAGAACATGTCCTGACTGACTGACTGACTGACTGACTGACTGACTGACTGACTGACAGATGACTGACTGATAATCAACGCCGAGCTCAAACGCCTCATCCTAGGAACGTGAAATTTGGAACTTATATTACTTTTATAGCGTAAACATCCGCTAAGAAAGGATTTTTGAAAATTTTGCTCCTGAGGGGAAAAAACTGGAAAACAAACTTTTTTCTAAAACATTGTATATCTCGAAAACCAAAAATGAGGAGATTTTGAAATTTGGTATATGTATTCTTCTTGAAAAATAAAAAGATACGTGTTTCACCATTTTTTGAAAATTCTGTTTCCCGGAACTCAAATGTGGGTTGGAAAATTGGGTTATTTGGTTTTTAAAGTAGCTGCTACTCAAAAACTGTGAATGCTACAGATGTCAAAATTAGGGCTGGTCTAAGTTGTCGACGGGCCAAGCCGAGACCTAAAAAATTGATCTCTACTATGGATCCACGGTTCAAACTCTCTAATTTCATGCGAGCGAAGCCGCTACGGGCACTGCTAGTATATATATATATAAAATACAAATCAGGCCTTATGAAAACTGAGATTTTCAAGGAAGCGAGACAAAGAATAAATAATAGACCGATTTTCTGATGATGTGCAAAACAAATTATATATATATATATATATATATATATATATATATATATATATATATATATTACTTTTTTACAGATTTTTGTGTAAATAAATATATACGGTACTGCGATACCATGGCAACCCTACCGACAAGGAAGAGCTGCGGTTTAAGAGATTGTTTGTTTGTGATACAAATCGGCTTGTCTGATGCAAATTCTCGATTTGAATTGATTTTGTTGATTCGTATATTCATCATTGTTTTGTCGGCGGCAAGTGTAATTCAAAACGGTTGCTGCAGAAACTGCTTTTAAGATATCGCATGTTTAGATTTTTCTAGTATATATTTATATTATACAAGATCGACTTTGTTTCATCATTAATGCTTGGTTATGGTCAAGGTTATCGCTGATTGCTCACAAGTTGTTGTAACTTATGTTATTTAAATATTCAGTTATGATTAATTTGATGAATGAATAAGTAAATCAAATCAGTCGATGAACTACTTCTTAATCTTCGAGTTCATTTGAGTAATGAAGTAATAATAATAAAATATATTACATTTTTATAAGCCTAAGCTCCCGATCTAACTTGACATATGTGGGTTGAAATAATAATTAATAGTCACAATATCCAGTTTTTTGACATAAAGATGTATATATGTGTGTTGTGCATATATATATATATATATATATATATATATATATATATATATATATATATATATATATATATATATATATATATATATATATATATAATTTTACGACTGATTATATTCCTCTGGAGCATTTGTAATTCGAAGATAATTTATCACGTGTGCGAATATGAAAAAAAGAAAATAATAACAAAAACAGAAATAATAATAACAAAAATATGACCGCGAAACAAATCGTGCATGCAAGCCACGAAACTTGGTTTATTACTCGAGTGGGGAGGACCGATTGAGATTGGCTATTTGGTGGGGGGGGGGGGGGTTGGGGAGAGTTGGGCGGTACTGGTGGGACGCTGAGGTTTAATAGACGCCAGCTTGTTTTATCGATTATGCTGCTGCGTTTATCAAATTTAACCGCTTACATGGAGGTAATTTAATTGGGAAATATCGTTAAATGAAACATCAACTGGAGAGCATACTCTCGATCATATCAGAAGATAGAAACAACTCATCTCTACATTTTATATATAGAAATTCATTTAGAAGTATTAGACGTTGTTATATAGACATTTGTAGTTACTGGTAGACGTACAGTGCATTTTGTAATATATATATATATATATATATATATATATATATATATATATATATATATATATATATATATATATATATATAACATTTTTTTAACATTATATATATATATATATATATGTTGCGAATAAACTGTGGAATCAATTTATCTTTGAGACACGCTCTAAGAAACACAACTCGCCATTTGGCAGAAACAACTTTTCGAGCCAAATTCTCGACCTTTCGGCACAAAACTCTCTGTTCGAGACTACAATTAGCCAAAAACTTTTCCATTAAACTTTTATTGTCAGACCGACGGACCGTTTCAGCTATGTCAGCCATCCTCAGGGTCAAAAGTAAAACGAGAAAAGTAAACAAACAGAAAGAACCGAAATTGTCAAAGAATTAGCACACTAACAAAAGAAAAAACGAAAAAACACTCTACCTATCAAATCAAAAGAATATAAAATTTATACTATTGGAAATCAATTTTTGCGTTTTCGCTGTGAGAGTTTTGTGCCGAAAGGTCGAGAATTTGGCTCGAAAAGTTGTTTCTGCCAAATGGCGAGTTGTGTTTCTTAGAGCGTGTCTCAAAGATATATATATATATATATATATATATATATATATATATATATATATATATATATATATATATATATATATATATATATATATATATATATATATATATATATATAAAGCTGACTGCTGGGTCCGCATTAAACCCCGATGTAATATTTCACCAGCATTTAAACCTCCGCGAAAAATTTATCTCCGACTTGAAAAAGCTTTGTCTCACACACACACACACACACACACACACATACACACACACACACAGACAGACACACGAAAACACAGAAACATACTGACACAGACATATATACACTATACAGGTTATATGTATGCTCAAGTATAAATTATATTTTATAGCTATATAGTATATTGAAGTGAACATTTACATATTACCATGTGACAGTGGCGTAGCAATGAGACAGGGGGTGAAGCCGCCCCGGGCGCCTGTGGCTAGGTTCCGCCAAAGTGTATAAGGTTTCTGAAATATTTTGGAAAAAGTACCTATGACTAACTCCCTCTCATTTATTTTTGCGGCAAAAAGTGTATGAGTTTTTCGTAAAATTTTGGGAAAAGTATTTACGGCAATCGCCCCCCCCCCCGGTCATCAGCTATTTTTGGAGAAAAAGTTTGACAGATGGGATTTTCTAGGGGCTCATTCCTTAAACTTTGCCCCGCATGTTTAAAACCCTAGCTACGCCACTGCCAGGTGAGTGTGTGAGGCCGTAACCAACAAATGACAGTTAGCGTGTATAGTGAATATTGTTTAATAAATTACATCATTTAGCTGTTGAACAAGCAAATGTGTTATTGTTTATAGTCGGCTAATTGGTAATTTAGTAAAATACTGAGTATGTGCGGTCTATTATTATTATTCAGCTGTGCATGCAATCCGCCTGTGTTATGGAAGAAAATAGACCATCGTAAGTTAGTCCGCACTTGCAAAATGAACTCAATTACTCAGAAGAGAGTTCGTGAACTTTAACGAACTAAAAGCGGTAATATAGACAGCTGTGGGGAGGGGGTTGTGGATAGTGGAAAGTCCGAGGGAGGGGGGAGAAGCTTAAATGTTAAAGCGCAACATACAGCACTAATGTAGAAACGCGAGAGCACACGCACACACACACACATACAAGCACACACACACACACATACAAGCACACACACACACACACACATACAAACACACACAAACGACCATTCGGCCGTACATTAGCCTTATCGCCATCTATATTAAATTTTACTATTTGCATTCGTAAGACTAACGTTTGCTTTTAGTCCGAATCGATTTCTCCTTTCAACAATCAAACAAGAGTGGGGTAGGAGCAGGAGAGATATGGAAGAGAAAAGACAGGTTGGAAGAGAGAGAGAGTGAGAGAGAGAAGGGGGAAGAAAAAGAGAGTATAGAAGAGAAGAGAAAGGAAAAAGAAACGGAACAAAAGAATCGTGGAAAAGAAAAAAAACAAAATAATGAAAATTGGAAAAAAAAGATCCTACATATCGTCAAGATAATCGTTCGATCATTTTTTCGTGCTTAACTGCCGGCAAGAAAATCTCGATGGCGCTTTAGAAGAAGGAAATAGAAAAAAATCAATACACCTTTTATATATAGGATATATATATATAATTATACACACATGTATTTATATATTTATTATATATCACTCAATATATAAATAAAGCAGTTTTTTTTTATTAGTCTGAGTTGGGAACGCACGCAAATGGGCAATAATTTAGTGGTAACTGAATATTACCACCAATGTCAAGAGTTCAGAAGAGTTACACGCAGAAAGATGCACCTACAAAAATTTCTACCGTACTAGGAAGAATACATAACACTCATGAATACAAGTTCGTACGATGATTGTATAAAATAAGATACAGGTACAAGAGATCCAACTCATACGACTGATACAACTGATACAACTGACACCACATAGAAATGTGCTGAGATAAGAAGGTGAGTGGGAGAGAGGAAGGAAGATATACATTTTTAGTCATTGTACTCATAAGGACAGAGTCGACAAATAGACGCCACGGTGTGTGTGTGTATGTGTGTATGTGTGTGTATGTGTGGATGTGTGTGTATGTGTGTATGTATGTGTGGATGTGTGTGTATGTGTGGATGTGTGTGTATGTGTGTATGTGTGTGTTTTATTTTTATATTCCTGTAACGGTTGTTACTAATTCGTAAATAATTATTTTTATTTTTTTTATTATTTATTTTTTTATCTGGGGTATTAAATTAAATATCTATTATTTTATCTTTTATTTCTATGCTATGTGACGATAGGACGGATTTGTTTTAAAAAGATTATTATTTGAGTTTCGGTGTGCTTCGTGCTTTGCTTCGTGCTGATAAATTGTAGCTGTGTGCTTCGTGCTTTGCTTCGTGCTGATAAATTGTAGCTGGGTGCTTCGTGCTTTGCTTCGTGCTGATAAATTGTAGCTGTGTGCTTCGTGCTTTGCCTCGTGCTAATAAATTGTTGCTGTGTGCTTAGTGCTTTTGCTTCGTGCTAATAAATTGTTGCTGTGTGCTTAGTGCTTTGCTTTGTGCTATTAAATCATTGTTTCGTGCTTCGTGCCTGACTTTGTGCTAAGTTATTAATTTGATTTCTCTGTGTGTTGTACCTTGGGAGCTGATAAAGTTTGTGGGTACCTCAGAACTTGTGGTATCTAAATAAATAAGAACCTGAACGCCGGCTCCTGTTGAAGATTTTCCTCATCGGACAACCGACGTTACATTTCTGGCGCAGTCGACAGGATCAGCATCAACATCGCTGATTTTCATCACAAGGAACGGGCCTACTCAACCAAAGTCTCGCCAAAGAATCAAGAAAATTTTCTGTGTGGATTCTGTTAGTTTTTTTTTGATCATTAGGAAGTTATTGTCAGTGCTGTAGGTTAGTGATCAATTAAGGTAGTTAGGATAATGAATACACCGATATCAATGGTGATGGAGAAAGGCTCACGGATTGATTCTGAAAATGAATCGCAGGGAGAGGAGTCGCCAGGAAGGCGTAACATAAGTTTTACAGGAGTATTAGATAGTGCGGACGCCGAAAGAATACAATACGAGAGAGATTTAGCGGAGAGGATAAGACAGGAGGAGCGTGAGGACCGCGAAGAGAAAGAAAGAGAGGAGCGTGAGGACCGCGAAGAAAAAGAAAGAGAGGATCGGAAGATGCATATAAGATTGGCCGAGATAGAGAACGCAAAGAATGTGGCGGAGATTAAAGGGTGGTTTGCAGTAGTAAATAACGTCCGGGAAGAAACCCTTTTAACTCCTAGCGTAGTCAAAAGAATCCAAGCGTTGGAATCTTTCGAAATGATTACAGCTAGCGCTGCAACCATAGATATGGAAAAGGACGGCGGCACGTCGCTAACAGATGTAGAAATTGTAAGGCCAGACAATACGAACGAGACGATTCAGGAGATTATGCCGGTACAGAGCGGCCCGGCCTCGGCGGATCCAACCCACTTCCGCCAGGAAACATTGGCAGCATTGGGTATGGACGATATCTTAGCCAAACAAGTTGACCAACTCGAGAAAGAAAAGAAAGAGAAAGAGGCAAAATTGCAAGCTCAAGAGAGGCAGGTTGATTACTTCGAGGAAGCACAACGTATAGAAGAAATTCCTTTGCTGTTGGAAACATACGAGATAGATAAGGTAGCTAATAAGAGCTACTGGGAAGAAAATGAAATCGAAAGGTTTAACAGAATAAAAAAAGAGAGACAACTGGCTCTCTCGCGACAGAGCAGGCTTAAGAAAATTAAAGCTGATACTGAAGAGTTCTTAGCGAGACGCAGAGAAGAATTTAAACCAGCACGCAAAGAAGAGCCAGTAAAAGAAGATAGCTGGAGAAGAAATGGAAGAGAAGAAAAAGATACAAGAAGAGTAGGCGAGGACAGGGATTTCCATGACCAAAAAGACAAAAGAGGATTTAAAGATGAAGTGGACAGATGTGGTCCCAGTGTTGAGAGTGAGAACTGGGCACCTAGGAAAAAGAAAATCATATCAGATGAGAGAGGTCCCAAAGACGAGAGAAGCCTCCATAAGTTGAGACCCGTTCAAACGACGCGAGACGTGAGAAGTATCATTGGTTTTTTTAGTTATTTTCGAGGATTTATTCCACAATTTGCAGAGGTAGCTGGGGTCATCATCAACTTAATGCGGGGTGGAAAAAACCAAAAGGTAGAATGGCTGGACATACATGAAGAGGCGCTGAACAAGCTAAAAAGACTCCTAGTAGAATCCGTCACCCTCTACACAATTGACTACCAACGAGAGTTTGGTTTGGCTGTCGATGCCAACGCGGGAGCCGTTGGATGCTGCCTCTTTCAGTGGAACGCGAACCGAGAGGAACAACCCATCGCTTTTGCCAGTGCTAAACTCAGTGACACACAACAAAGATGGGCAACCATCGAAAGAGAAGCCTATGCTGTGGTGTGGGCGCTCCAAAAGTTCAAAGGGTGGTTGCTGCTTTCACAGGTCACGGTCTTCTCCGACCATAATCCTCTTACGTTTCTAACGGAAGTATCGACAAAAAGTTCAAAACTCACAAGATGGGCCCTTGCACTTCAAGAGTTTGATCTTCAGTTCAAGTACCGGGCGGGACGAACCAACATTCCTGCCGATTTCATGTCACGGTCCATAGAAGACGACGGCGCTGAGGTTCCCTCCACAACGATCAAGAAAACTATACAATAATGTAACGTGAGTTACGGGTGTTGATAACCTTGCATTCCACCCTTAACTACACTCTTTTTGGGTAGGGAGGTGTAACGGTTGTTACTAATTCGTAAATAATTATTTTTATTTTTTTTATTATTTATTTTTTTATCTGGGGTATTAAATTAAATATCTATTATTTTATCTTTTATTTCTATGCTATGTGACGATAGGACGGATTTGTTTTAAAAAGATTATTATTTGAGTTTCGGTGTGCTTCGTGCTTTGCTTCGTGCTGATAAATTGTAGCTGTGTGCTTCGTGCTTTGCTTCGTGCTGATAAATTGTAGCTGGGTGCTTCGTGCTTTGCTTCGTGCTGATAAATTGTAGCTGTGTGCTTCGTGCTTTGCCTCGTGCTAATAAATTGTTGCTGTGTGCTTAGTGCTTTTGCTTCGTGCTAATAAATTGTTGCTGTGTGCTTAGTGCTTTGCTTTGTGCTATTAAATCATTGTTTCGTGCTTCGTGCCTGACTTTGTGCTAAGTTATTAATTTGATTTCTCTGTGTGTTGTACCTTGGGAGCTGATAAAGTTTGTGGGTACCTCAGAACTTGTGGTATCTAAATAAATAAGAACCTGAACGCCGGCTCCTGTTGAAGATTTTCCTCATCGGACAACCGACAATAAGAAATGTAACGTCGGTTGTCCGATGAGGAAAATCTTCAACAGGAGCCGGCGTTCAGGTTCTTATTTATTTAGATACCACAAGTTCTGAGGTACCCACAAACTTTATCAGCTCCCAAGGTACAACACACAGAGAAATCAAATTAATAACTTAGCACAAAGTCAGGCACGAAGCACGAAACAATGATTTAATAGCACAAAGCAAAGCACTAAGCACACAGCAACAATTTATTAGCACGAAGCAAAAGCACTAAGCACACAGCAACAATTTATTAGCACGAGGCAAAGCACGAAGCACACAGCTACAATTTATCAGCACGAAGCAAAGCACGAAGCACCCAGCTACAATTTATCAGCACGAAGCAAAGCACGAAGCACACAGCTACAATTTATCAGCACGAAGCAAAGCACGAAGCACACCGAAACTCAAATAATAATCTTTTTAAAACAAATCCGTCCTATCGTCACATAGCATAGAAATAAAAGATAAAATAATAGATATTTAATTTAATACCCCAGATAAAAAAATAAATAATAAAAAAAATAAAAATAATTATTTACGAATTAGTAACAACCGTTACAATTCCTTACATTAAATTCACTGCCGTTCTTGCTTGAATGTTTGCAGACCTTGAAAGGGAAAATTAACAAACTTGCCCTCGTGACAATGCTTTCTATTAAATTTTGAAAATTGTCAAAGAAAACATGTTTTTAAATTTAAAAAACTAATTATCTATGTTTCGAAACAACAACAATGCAAATAAAATTAACAACAATGCAAATAAAATTAAATAAATATTTATATTTTAATTTTACTAAAATGTTTTAAAAGAAAATTTGCATTAAATGACAAGCCGACGAATCCTGAACAAACTTTGCATTTTACGGTTTACTAGTTTGTTTTAAAAATAATTTTTTTTAGAATTTATATTGATCTTCGTTTTTAACTTTCTGACTTAGTTATGAAAAAACTAGCTTAGCTTTCTATTTTTCTTTTTCTCTTCTACTTGTCTACCACATCTGTTTCTTTCCTTTTTCTGTTAATTTCTCTCGTTCTTCTCTCTCTCTTCTCTTCTCTTCTCTTCTCTCTCTCTCTCTCTCTCTCTCTCTCTCTCTCTCTCTCTCTATATATATATATATATATATATATATATATATATATATATATATATATATATATATATATATATATATATATATATATATATATATATATATATATATATATATATAATCCTTTTAATGAGTTTCGCCTTGCAATTAACGCATTGATGGAATTTTAATGCATATTTTATAACTTCATCGGCAGTCATACATGCATAGAAACTATATAACAACGTAGTTATACATTGGAGGCCATAATATCGCTCGCCAGTTAATTGCACAGATGAGAAAGCAGTTCTAAAATGTGTTTTTATTATGAGAAAAAGAAATAGATTTTCAATCGGAATTTCAGTGAATTTGTAGTTCAAAATTTCGTGCGTACGATTAACTTTGTCGGAGTTTTGTGACTTTAGTAAGTGAAGTTCTTTTTTTTTCTCTCTAGAACAAATATTGAAGAAACTTGCGTTGTCTGTTCTTCGGGGCTTTGTATCAACAGTTGCTCAAAAACTGTCGTGACTGAGAATAGAGAAAAAACATTATATATATATATATATATATATATATATATATATATATATATATATATATATATATATATATATATATATATATATGTATATATATATATATACATATATATATATATATATATGTATGTGTGTGTGTGTGTGTGCTTAAGAGACGGGAGAACTGAGAGATTAATCAGAAAGAAAGAGAGAGAAAGAGAGACTGAAAGAGAGCCAGAGCGATAATGAGATTAAATTGAAAGAGATATTGAAAAGTTGGACTTGAATTTAAATATGAATGCTTCCTTGCTCCACCACCACCACAATATAATTTCTTTGTTCACCAATGCGTGACCGATCAATGAACACTGATTGCTAGCTAATCCAACGCTTACTCCAGACCAGTACTTAGTCGCATTAAATATTTTATGCATATATACGCTAGTGTCCATTTGCATTATATGGTTAGAATGCAAGCTATGTCTTTTTATGCAGCTGCGTCACTTTCTGTCGTTGTTATGAAGCTATATGTACTTTTTCAAGCTCTATAGATCATAGAGTGCTAAAGCAAAGTCTTATAATATTCTGTGTATGAATATAGTCGATAGTCCAGCATGGACTATCTTATAGTCTTATAGTATTCTATGTAAGAATATAGTCGATAGTCCAGCATGGAGCTGGAGGTATTCTTGAGTGTCACCGTATGTCCCTTTTTGAAATCCTTTGTTAAGCTTCGTCGCCGGTTTAGCTTGCTTACTTGGTTGCTTGCAAATTTTGGAAAAGAAAATTATTAAATTCCCGTCATTCAATTGAGCTGTAATTTGAAATATAGGCTCACTTCTCGTGATGACAATACTTTCTATTACATTTTAAAAATTAATAATACAATGTTTCAATTTTTTTATTAATTTTTTTTTACTTAAGTTCTGAAAAACAAATTTAAATTTTGTTCGGGATTGACAAAAAAACTCGTATTTCAAAATCCTTATATAAACTTCACTGCCGGTCTTGTTTGCTTACTTTGCTTGCTTGAATGTTTGCAAACCTGGAAAGTGAAAATTAACTAACTTCCCGTCATCCAATCGAACTGAAATCTCGAATATAAACTCACTCCACATGACAATGAAATTTTTTAAATTTTTTAAATTTTCTTAAAAATACTTGTTTATTTTTTATTTAAAAGAATTTATTTTCTATATGTTTTAAAACCACAAAAATAAAACACAATTATATAAATATTTACCTTTATAAACTTTAAAAAATGTCGTTTTTAAAAGAAAAATTTGTATCAAATGAAAAGCCGACAAACCGTGAAATACAAGAGATTTGTAAAAGAAGACCTTGTATTTATTTATAGCTTGCTTATTTCGGTTCTGTTAATAAATTCTTTATTTTAACCTATCCGCCTCGCTGACAAATCTTGGAAATGAAAATTAACAAAACTTTCCTTCATCCAGTTGAGCCGATTCTAAAAATATGGACTCGCTCATCGTGACAGTGCTTTCTATTAAAATTTCATAATCTTATAACAAAAAACTAATAATTTTACGTTTTTAAATTAAGATAAAATAGTTTTATCTACGTTCCAAATAAAAGAAATTTAAATGATAAGGAATTAAAAAAAATTGTTTTTTTGTTTTTTTTTAAATTAAATCCTTTATTTTGACTTGCTTGCTTGCTTGATTGAATGCGGGTAAATTTTGTGACGGTTGAAAAGCACACTTCCGTCATCCAATCGAGCTAAAAATTTTGTTTATTAAAATTACTGCTGCTGACAAAGCATTCTATTACATTTTTTGATCGACTGAACAAAATTTAGTTTGACTTTTTTTAAAATACAAATTTTCTTCAAAGAAATAAAACCATAAGTTTCAAGTACATTCAAAGAAAACGAAAATTGATTTTCAAATAAAGGATTTATAGTAAAAACTTTGTTTTTATTGATTGATTTTATTTTTATTTTTCTAATATCTCCTAAGCTTCGACTTGCAGTGTGTGTGGTGTGTGTGTGTGTGTGTGTGGTGTGTTTGTTTGTTTGTGTGTTTGTGTGTGTGTGTGTATGAACGAAAGTGAGAGAGCGAGCTAATAAATGTGTTTGTGAGTGTGTGACCGGATGAGATTTATTCAATTTGAGTGGCTTTTTTTCACTTGTCAAATAAAGAATGATTTGAATCCACTAATAAAAAGGTTCATATTCTTTTTAGAAATATATTTTTTACGTTGTTCATAATAAAACAAGATTTTCTTTCGGATTAAAAAGTCATATTATGGAAGAGTAATTCCGAATCGAACGATGCTTGAGAAGGTGGGCTTGTATTTCACTTATTCTTCGTCGTCGTCATCATCATCATCATCATCATCACCACGATTATCATCATCATCATCACCATCATCGTCATCGTCATCGTCATCATCATCATCATCGTCATCGTCATCGTCATCGTCTTCGTCGTCGTCGTCGTCGTCGTCGTCATCGTCATCATCATCATCATCATCAACATCATCATCATCATCATCATCATCATCATCATCATCATCATCATCATCATCATCATCACGACTTGGTTTAAAAATATAAACATCATAAACCATCTGATAGAATCGTCACTCGACACAGTTCCAGAGTATATATGTTGTGCAACAGCCACTTTGTACTTACTTACTTAGTATTACTTACCTCTTGAGGCAAGAGGTCAATGCGAGGTCGCAGTGTAGCATGAGGTTGGAGCTCGCCCTTCTACTGCCTAGGAAATTAAAACGGCTTGTATAGTTCTGCATATGGATGCATTTTGTCGATTTAAATTTAAATATAATTAATTATATGTATGTGTATATATATATTTATTCATTTCTAATGAATAAAAAACAATTATTCTTCCAAATTCAGCAAATAATCTAAGATGATTTAACAACATAAAGCGAAAACAAGTTTTTGTCAAACAAAAATTAAAATATAACAAGCTGCAACAACGAAACCACCGCAAGCGTAAAAAATAAAAATAACTGTAAAGTAAAAAAATGTAATCTCCCATGTAGGATTTGTAAGAAAAATGGTAAAAAAAAGAATGAAAAAGTTATAAAAACCATTTTTTTTTTCTAATTTCTCTAAGAGCAGTATAAACTCTCAAAGCCATTCGAGCGCTACCACACAGACCAGCTAAGTGGAAGGGTGTCTGTGTTTTTACGATTATGTGCGTGCGCGTGTTTCTATAACTGTAAGTGTGTGTGTGTGTGTGTGTGTGTGACTTAGGTGTGTGTGACTGTGCGTGTGATTTTGTATTCATCACACGTACTGCTGTGGACGTGCAAGTGCTTTCGCGTAGGACGGTCAAACAGAAAAAATGAAGAAGAAAAAGTATCCATTAATGAAAGATGACTGCTTGCTAAAAGACTGTCGGAATGATGATGATGATGATGACATCTCACAATGTTGGAAACATGCGGTGGCAAACGGACTCTTAAGGAGACAGGCAGACAGAGGTAAGAGAAGAAAGAGAGAGAGAGAGAGAGAGAGAGAGAGAGAGAGAGAGAGAGAGAGAGAGAGAGAGAGAGAGAGAGAGAGAGAGAGAGGACGAAGATATAACGCGACATTAACAGTAAGTTTACTTATGAATGTAGAACAAAGGAAGGATCACGTGCACCAACAGATGGAGAGAGAGAGAGCGAAAGAAGGAGAAACAAAACAAAACAAAAAATCACGAGGGGACATTGGCCACGCCCATTTTATGAAAAAAAAAACTCGTAAAGTCCTTTCGCGCCTGAGCAAACACTGCCGGGGAATACAATGGTGATTGTATGAAATGTCAAAAAAAGGAGACAGAAGAGAGAGAGGGAGAGGAAAAGAGAGGGAGTGAGAGAGGGGAGGGAGAAAGAGAGAGCAGGAGGTAGAGAGAGTGAAAGAAGAGAGAGAGAGAGAGAGAGAGAGAGAGAGAGAGAGAGAGAAGGAAAGAGAGAAAGAGAGAGAGAGAGAAGGAAGGAAAGAGTCCGTGCTCCTGATTAAATTGCTTGTGCATGTTCCAATTTCTTACCTCTGCTTATTTTTTATATATTTATTTTATTTTTTATCTCATCTGCATTCTTTCTTTTCATTTTTTGTGTGTGTATTGTTTCTTCTTCTTTAATATCTCTTTCTGTCTCTCGTTTTTCTCGTCTTCTCCTTTGTACTGTTTGTTATTACTACAACGACAAATCAATAATAATACTAACAATAAACAATAATTAGTTTTTAGTAATAATTTTAATATTAATAATAATTAACGATAGATAACAAGAACATCTTATGAGCATAAAAAAATCATAGTCAGGGACAGATGTTGACGATCGTTATCGACGGAACTTGAGTATGTCAAGAGGGCTAGCCGGGTGCGTGTGCATGTGCTGTGCGCTGTGCGTGTATGTATGTATGTATGTATGTATGTATGTATCTAAAGTATGTTTGTATGTATATATGTAAGTATGTATGTGTTTATGTAAGTATTATGCAATGAGTGTACATATTTACATGTGTATGTGCAATGGTCACACACACATTGGTATGCACGTAAGTACGTATGTTGTATACATGCTCGTCAGTTTGTAAGACACGTACACAGTACCTCCTCTCTGAAAATCTCCTGTCTCCCCTACCGAGCCAACTAATTCATTCTTATTATGGTCGGCGAACAAAAGAAATTGGATCTTTTTTTTCTTATTCCGCGGCCTCTAAAGCCAATAAATAGGCGATTTGTGCCGAACGCTGCAGATATCAATGGGCGCTGGATGGCCGTACAAGAAGCAGTATCCGAGGAGACGATGTTTGCACGTACACTCGCACGAACACACGCTCACAGAAAATCACTAACTCACGCACGCAGAAGAGAAACACGTACGTGAACGTACGAACATGGAAGGACGGACGATTTTTTGTTTTATGATTCATGGAATGATTAAGACGCCTAGCGTGTCACGAAGAAGTCCACTTGTGAGTTTTTGAACAATGCCCGTTCACGCTCCAACGATTTCAACTGGAGTTTAAGTCAAACAAAACCTATCAGGAAGACTGACGTGGAAAGACACACATACACATACATACACATACATACATACATACATACATACATACATACATACATACATACATACATACATACATACATACATACATACATACATACATACATACATACATACATACATACATACATACATACATACATACATACATACATACATACATACATACATACATACATACATACATACATACATACATACATACATACATACATACATACATACATACATACATACATACATACATACATACATACATACATACATACATACATACATACATACATACATACATACATACATACATACATACATACATACATACATACATACATACATACATACACACGTACACGAGCATACAAATATGTGCTCGGGCACACGCACACACCGACATAAGTCTGCAGCACAGGTTTGGTAAATGATCCAGGTGACGTATATAACTTTCCAGCCTTCCACTTAGTGCCTGAAAAAACGGCTTTCAATTCATATAAAATCTGAAATGGACTTACCTAGAAATAAAGATAACATCTGCTCCAATAAAGAGAAAGAGAGTGAGAGAGGGAGGGAGACAGAGTGAGGGGAGAGAGGGAGGGAGAGAGAGGGAGAGAGAGAGAGAGAGAGAAAGAGAGAGAAAGCTGATGAAAAGCAAAATCAGAAAAAGACAGAAGGGAGAAAACATGAAAGGACAAACAGAGAGACAGAACTGAAGACCCCGAGGTAATCAAGGGTAGGAAAACCTGGAAGCTACGAGACTCGCCCAGTTTTCCATTCAGACTGGACCACACAAGAGCATATGTACAAGGCCTTTTAATATTTAATTTATTATATTAATACATTAATGTTTCACGGTTGGTCTCTCTTTCTCTCTCTTTATTATACAGTAAGTTGTCAAAGCTAACTCAAAAGTTGATTTTTAAATGAACTTCGATTTACAATTCCGGTTCACGTGCTTATTTATGCTCACGTACAGTCGGCAAAAGCATTTACACACACACGTACGTACGTTTACAAGCACGTACACTCTCAACAGAAAATAGAGGTCAAATATCATTTTAATAAGGGGCCATTATTACCTATTCTCCGTTGAAATCCTTTCGTTAGCTGGATCGTTCGTTTATTTGTTCGTTCGTTCGTTCGTTCGTTCGTTCGATTGCTTGCTCGTTCGTTCGTTCGTTCGTTCGTTGTTCAAACTTTGAAAGTTTTAATGTATTTTGTTCTTTTAGAGGAAATGACGTCGAAATTAAACGGCTCCTCCGTTATTATGGAATACCGCGTGTTTCCATATATGGGAATATATATTATTATATATACATAAGTGGATTTATGAGCAACTCGATTAGATAGATAGAAGACACAATCAGTTTGGAAGAGCAGATGTTCAAACATGTCACAGGTTTCTAATGCTATTTTCAAATGTAAACAATTCCATTTCGTACAAAGTCATTTCCAATTTTTGTTTAGATTGTTCTTAATAATTATGCATACATGTGTCATTAAGTTTATTCTGATGATTAACCTAATAATTTAATTGGTCTATATTTACTTTAAATTATATAATGGCGAAGTGTAATTTACCATAATAAAACACCTCGTGTTACAGAAATCGTTTAGGGTTTAAGCGCCATGGAGTTGTTGTCAGTTGGCTGTGGGTTCCTTTCCTAGTCGACCTCATAATGAATTGGGTATTATAAATATTTATAATTTAATGTCAATAATAATATTGATATGTTTTTTTTATAATTATAATAATTATTTAAAAATAATATTAGTGCAATGTTTTCGAGGACTAGAAGTAATATAATTGATGCACGCACACACACACACACACAGACACACGCACACACACACACACACGCACACACAGACACACACACACAGACACAATAACGATCAAATGGAGTTCTTTTCAATCTTTTCATTACCGAGCTGCTTGATAAATTATGGATTTTTTGTCGCTATGCCCCCGGCCACCGCGCCAGAAATGTTTACGTATAGCTGTTTCAGAGAGAAAGAGAGAGAACAAGAGAGAAAGAGAGAGAAAGAAAGAGAGAGAGAGAATAAGAGAGAGAGAGAGAAAGAGAGAGAGAGAGTGAGGTAGAGAGGGGGAGAGATAATGTGTGATATAGGGGAGCCACACACAAAAAAGAATTTGGAAACAGAGTCAGAGAGTGAAACGGACCGATGAAGAATGTGAACAAGGGAGAGAGAGAGAGGGAATGCGCAAACTTTCTAATTAAAGACCGTGTTTATCTTTTAATTAAGCAGAAATATTGTTTCTGTTTTAATCGAGAAAAATACTTTTACGATTGATTCGTCTTTGTCTTTCTATTCGGCTAACGTGATTCTTAAAGAATAAAAGTGAGCGAGAGAGAGAGTGAGAGAAAAAGAGAGATAGGGAGAGAGATCATAGATATGAGAACATAGATACAGTAATAAGTAATAACCTCTCAACCAATCTCCGTGACTTCTGTCTAGATATACAACTTAGTGATGGATTCCTAGAGGCGGCATTGATCTCATATATATACATATGTATTGTTTGATATAAATATCTACATTTAAGAAAAAAAAGGTTGAAGTTGATTGATTGAAGTTTTATAAAGGAAACAAAGTAATATGAAATTATACAAATGATGACATAAATGAAAGAAAGAAAACATAAACATGACATGGAGTCTGACAAGCAGATTAACATCCTAGAAGCTTGAGTGTTTCACAACAACAGTGGCCGTCGTGGCGGATCTATACGGCTTTGGCGGGGAAACAAAAATGGCGGGAGGGGCCAAAAATGGCGGGAGGGCCAAAGACATCGGGAAGAGCCAATATTTGATCTTAGATCCACAAACCACATTGGAAAACAAAATATTTCTTCTAAAATAGATCATTAGAAATAGTTACTGGTTTAAAACGGCATTTCTCGTATCTCTGGCCCCCGCCGTTTTTGGCCCCCGCCAAAGAAGTCTAGATCTGCCACTGCCTGTATGTATGTATCATGGGCCTCGAAGGGGGGCAAGGGGGGATTGCCCCTGGATTTTTTCCTTAAAAAAAATTTTTTTTAGACAAAAATAGACCAAAATTTTATAATTATTTGTATCAGCAGGGGGGGGGGGCAAAGGGGCGCTTGATCCTGGTTTTGTTCCTTGAAAATTTGTT
>OZ022247.1:2451368-2573868 GCA_963978895.1 Erpobdella octoculata
CATTTCCTTGGCCTCGACTCCTCTCCAGAAGGTCAAATCCTCGGAAAGCCTGCAGCTGCCCGAGCCGTTCTCCTCGATGATGAGCAGTCTTCCTTTCGGTCTGCCGTTCAGCGGCGACCTGTCCAGTACTTTCCTGTTCCCGCCGACCTCCATGACGTCGCAGCAATCTGGATTTTTTAACAGCGCTTCAACCATATCAAACCTGGCCAGTCTCATGCTTCTCAATCCGTTCGCGTCGCCTCTGTCGCTCATGAAGAGTCCGCCGCTGCTTCAGCAATCTCAGAACTCCAACCAGACTCCTTCTTCCTCACTCAACACTTTGATCGAACTGCAAAACTTCGGCCTGACGAACGGCTTGCTGGGCGACGTCGCCAGTTTAAAGAACAACCTCCTCTACAAGTTCCCTACTGCAGACCAGCCGGCTCCGTGCGACTTGTGCCAGAAGGAGTTCTGCAATACGTACTTCTTGAAGGTACACAAGCGAGACAAGCACGGCATACCGCTCGAGGAATCTTCCAGCTCGATTCCAGCGAAGAGACAAGCGAACAACTCGAAGATCATCACTTCGGCACCGCTCTTCAGTTTGGACGGAATAGAGCCGGGAGAGAACGTACTGCCGATGGGCAAGCTGAGATCCGACGACAAGAATCCGTTTCATTTCGGCAGTAAACGAAGCGAAGAGACTTGCTTCTTGTGCAAACAGCACTTTTCCAGCCGATACAATCTCATGATGCATCTACTCAGTTCGCATAATATCAAACCCGAAGGATTTGGACTGGCAAGCGAACTCATGCAGATGGAGCTGCTGAACGGCAGTCAGCTTCCTTTTTCGAAGACAGCCGGCGGTGCTTCTAACTCGGGCAAAACATCGGAAAGGGTTGCTTGTAACATCTGCAACAAAGAGGTTTGCAACAAGTATTTCTTGAAAACTCACAAGCTCAAAGTTCACGGCATCCAGGAGGGAGGATCAGAGAGCAACTCGGCCGCCGAACATGCCAAAGGTCAGCCTGCCGTGGCTCCACAACAGAGCGAGTCGATGGACTCGAAAAATCTCCACCTCGACCAGCTGATGCAAAAGTACGACGAAATAGCAAAGCAGTTCACTTCGATGCCGCTGGACCTCAACAGGAAAAGTTCCGATGGCAAAACGGAGACCATTAAGAAAGAGATCGACATACAGAACAAGCCTCAATCAGCCGCATACAACAACACCCACGAGGGTTCGTCGCTTCACAAGATCGTTCCAGACAAAGCCGAAAATTCGGCGAGCATGTTCGGAGCTCTGGACATGATAGCCAAGAACAAGTTCGACTACAAGATGAACGAATTTCAAAACCTGACGAACCACTACAACCTGTTCGATTTTCCACAGTCTTTCAAAAACCTGGGAGCGCAGGCAGCCAGCGGCAAAAACAAACTCCAAAACTTTTCCAAGCACTACTTCGGCAAGGAGGGGAAGCTATCCGACGACGGAGCGGCTAAACTCGGCTACGATCCGGAGGCTTACTGCGAGATATGCAAAAAAGAGTTCTGCAGTAAATACTTCCTGAAGACTCACAAGCAGAAGATCCACGGCGTGCGCTACGAAGGGACTTCCGACAGCAGGTCGCCGTCGCTGACTCAAACCTCTCTCAGCTCCATCAGCATCCCGACATCGTTCGTGCCGGAACAGAACCTCGGCGGATTGTTCTCCTTCGACGGATCGTCGTCGTCGGGAAGCAAAGGCAAAGAGCCGCTGCCGTCCAACATGACGAGAGTGACGTGCGAAATCTGCGGCAAGGAGCTCTGCAACAAGTACTTCTTGAGGACCCACATGCTCAAAATTCACGGAATATCCGATTCGATTCCAGCGCCACCAGCGAACAAGCAAGAAATCACGACCGCCCTGAGGAAGGAATCGCCGACAGGGGAAAATCCTGCCGGCGATGTTTTACATCAGCAAAAATACAGACCGATGCAAGATCTTAAGCCGCCATTCATTAAGTCTAACGACTCCAATCAGACGCAAAATCTCGTCATCGGAGTGAAGGAATTGAAACAAGTGACCGAAATGCTGCTCCAGTCTTCGGAAAGCTGCTCGTCATTCCAGCAATCATACGACGGCGACGTCAACTGTCGTTACGATCGCGACTCGGTCGGCAGCGGCGCACTGCACGACGTCGTCCAAAGCGACAGTCCGTCGAAGAGCGATCGACAGTGTGTAGCGTTGTCGTCGGAACCGAAAACTCCTCCACAGCAACAGACGTTCCCGAGAGATGCCAACGACAAGTCCTGGAAAGAGGAGTTCTTAAAGCTCCAGAGCTTCATGAGCGGTCACCAGGATACCGAGCCGTTGAGGAGCGAGCTGCTGGCGAACAGGAAGCGACGGCTGGACAGCAACGGCGAGGCAGCGGAGAGTAAGAGCAGCAAGAAGCACGCCAACAACTCCAGCTGCTTCGGAGAGAAGGAAAACGAGAAAACGAAAGCCGTTCGACTGGCCGACCTTCAGAACAAGTACAGCCCCCACGCCGGCATTCCAGAGTTTGCCAGTTCTCAGAGGAGAGAAGAATTCGCCAAGATGGAAAACAACAGAGACGAAACGGCGCCCATCATCCAGGCCAACAATTGCATACTCCAGCCGTTTGAAATGCAAGAGAGACCGAACGAGAATGCGTTCGCCCAATGTAAAGTCTTCCTGCCGGTGGTGCAGCCCATCTGCGAGCCCATCACCCTCAAGTTTACTGTCACCCCTGTTGATCACTAGCTGTCGATCACCTCGGGGCTGTAGGCCGAGCGGCGTGCGCCACACCTTTGAATTGACTAGAGGAATTTTGTTGTTGACTATTTGTTTCATTTCCATGGATTTTGAATTAATCTTCGTTTGATCACTCGTTTGTTATTGAACAATTATGCAAGGTATCATTATGCATTTCATGAAGTTTTTTTTTAAACAAATTTTTGACTGGAATCTTTCTTTTTATTTCATTTTGAGTATTTTACAACTGGTTTTGTTTCAATGGTTTTTTTTTTGTAAATCAGTCTTAGCGAATCGTATGCATCGTGTTGCTCTGTTATCATCGTTTCTAGTTTCATTTTATTCCTTATGTATATAAGAGAGTTTTCTTTTTCTTTTCTTTTCTTTTTTGTCTGTAGCGGTGATACAAGTTATCGGCTTTATTATATAAAGTTATCGGCTGCGCAAGACTCGACGTTTGAAAAATATGCAATTACAAAACATGCAATCAAAAGTCTTATTAATATGCAGCAATTTGTATTATGCGCTTCGGGCACTTTGAATGCTTTTTTTTTATCTCCTCCATCATTAAAATTCACAGTATTATCGGTTGTCCGGCAGGGGGGTGACCGTTTGAGTTTTTTTTTTTTTTAAATTTCGTTTTTCATTTTTTTTTGGTTCTTCACTTTTTAATATCATCACCCATCACTCAATCCTTCCTCATCAGACACGGGTACAAGTCTGGTTCATCATCGTCCCGTTCAGTTGAGTTGCTGGATGTATCTGTAGTTATTTTTAGTGTTGTTGATAGAGATATGAATAAATTATATGTATATAAATATATAATTAACTGATTAGATTAGGTGATGATGATCTTAATTTTAACGCCTCCGACAACATTTCACATTTTGCTGAAAATCTTTTGCCGACTGATGATCACGATTGCAAGGACGACGCGTGAGGTTTCTTCGCACGACTTTTTTTCATAGATTTAATTTATAATTTAATTGTTGAGAGTTTCTGATTTCGCGGCGACAGTTTTCCTATGATCTCACAGGCATGTTGTATGTTATTACGAATCGCTTCTTATACATATATAATAATTCAGTGTATAAAGCAAGTTGTCTAGACGACAGTCGAGCGCGCCATTCAGTTATCGAATTGCATATTATGCTTTTTAATTTTAACTTTTAAGAAGAACAGAAACGTTGTTATTTTAGGTTTTTTTTCCTTTGCGTTGTCGTATGTTATACGGTATATTGTTGATAAAAAGAGAAGAGGAGAAGAATTATTGTTAAGAAAATAATTATATTTGGCGATGGCCGACGATTTTCGTATTCAAACGATCGCGAACCGGGTCAGAGAGCGACTGTAAATTAAAGAAAACTATGCTGCAATATTTACAATTCAAATGTCTGAGCGAAGACTCCGAAATTGCTGACATTATTATTATTATGCATTATGCATCTATAAATAATTTATATAATATGGCCGTTCGAGTCGACTTATATATTGAAATCGACTTATAACTTTTCAGACGTTTAATCGAAATTATTCGCACTGGCCTAATTTCAAATTCGCTTCGACACGGAGTTAATTAAAAAATTTCCAAGAGTCATATTGCAACAAAAACGCCACCGGGGAACCTCCTCCTATTCCGTACTACTACTCCTATGTCCTATATAATACGAAATATTCTGCTTGTTTTCAAAGCCGCCTGCTTATTTACATATTCTGGCGCTTATTTTTTATTACCAAAAATTTGAATAATTTCCACGTAAAAAGCTCCGATTTCAAGCGCAGCCTGATTAGGGAAGTTTTGTAGGGATGTGTATTTTTAGTATTTTAAGCTAGTCATCGCTCCAGTAAGTAAGTAAGTAAGTAAGTATGGAAGTATGGAAGTTAAATGCGAAATAGCTGGCGGTGCTGCAGAAAGGTAGCTCGGCATTCCTCAGTTCATTTCTCCTGCGTCAAATGAAAAAGCTTTCTTAAAACATTGAAGTTAATATAATATCATCATCATCGAGTCAGAACAAACACCAGGTCTACTCTCTCTCTCTCTCTCTCTCTTTCTCTTCTCTGGCTATATAGGTTGAGGTATGTGCTGTGTGTGTGTTTGTGTGAGAGTATCTGTGTGTATGAGATTGTGCGTGTGAGTATGTGAGATTGTGTGTGTGTAGCAATTCCTTGTTCTCGCCGTAAACAGCACCGACTGATGTGATCGGATTAAAAAAAGCATTTCCAGATAATTCGCCTCCATCGTGAATTATTACAGCAAACTTTTCATCTAGAGATGTTATAACGTACACTGACGCCGAGCTTTCAGCAGAAATCTAAATGCGCCACCATAAAACGCCGAATAGGAACTGGAAAATCAGATCCAGAGTTATATATTTATTTGCCAAAAAAAAATTGAAATAAGTTCATAGAAAAAACAAACAATTCAGAGCTGTTAATGGGGTGCGACTAGATAGTTTTTTTAATTGTCCAAGAAAAGTGTAAAGATTAATAAATATCACAGTGTATTAAAGCAAAACGCAAAATCTCGAAACCGACACGGCAGATCCACCGTCGGTGAGCTTCAGCCTGGAAATACTGTTAGTCGGAAAATCGTCCTCGAACATCTTGCGATGTCTCACAATCCGATAAACGGCAAGGAGGTGACTGGAATGGTCGGAGTAATCGAGTTCGTCTTTCAACTTCTCTTCTGTTATGTCGTAATCGGCCAGCTCGGCTAAAACTAACTCTTCGATTTTCTCGCTGGAGGTAGGATTCGCTACTGGCTTGCTCATCAGCGAGTTTTTCCGCTTAAATCCGGATAAGCGTAGCCAGTCGTCAGTCAGTAATTCATCCACTTCGGGCCTCTGCGACGGCTCGGGTACGAGTATGTTCCGGACCAGTCGAGCGCAGCTGGGCGTGACAAAGGCAGGGATGACGAAGCTTCCTTTCAGAATCAGCTCCTGCGGTAGTTGAAAAATCGTTCGTTAATAATACAGAATGCACAGCTTTGGCTGCTGTGCACAAAAATAGAAAATAAAACAACATCAAATGCTTTAAAATCAAAATAACAGTTTTGTAAAACTGTTCACGGCTATAAATCGTCAGTTTTAGGCGGCCTCAGTTCACGTAGCTTTCATTCATGAAATATTCAGCTGTTGGAATGTCATCTAGCGAACAACGCTGTTGAATGTCACCACAAGAATGGCAAGAACATTTTACCATGCACCATGTTATTAACATTCACTCAAGCTACTTATAGGAGTTTCAAGGGAGTGAAGAGGGCATAGGCCACCCGTTATATTAAACCAAAGAGTTTTAGTTACTCGGAAATATATATTATAAAAAAAACTTGATAAAACTAGAAAGCAAGAGCTTGTTGCCTGAATGTTTTCTTTTTTAAACGCATATTCCTGCATTTGTTTGTATCATGATTCAATGAATTTCTGAGATCATAGTTCAAAGAAAACAGTGACTTTGGTCTTCACGATGGTACTGTTTGTTATGTTAACAAATCCTGTGACATTGTGTAGCAATCAGCTAAAGATTAATGGATAGGTTTTTCCCCGGACTTCCTATCGACGAGTGGATTACAATCAATCAGAGCATTTGTAAACGAAAGAGTTTGCAGATAGAAATAATGAGAAAAAAATCTATTTCATATTATTCTGTTAATATTTAGTGTTCTATTCCCAAAAAAGCTTGAAATTTAGGCATAATTGATTCAGAATGTTCAGGGAAGGAACGAAAAAACTCTTCTTTATGAGCCTAAATCACCCTTTGGATGCATCATGATGTTGTAACCCAGTAGAATCATCAGTAGTCAAAGGTTTTGGCAGATTAGGTCCATATATTATAACATCTTTTGTAAAACTACAACTTTAATTCTTTGATTTGATTTGATTTAAATTTCAAACTGAAAACCAATTTTTCGGCACTTCTTTTGTGCCGCCACAAAAAAATCATGCTTCGCCTACTTTATCACAAATCTGATTTGTGAAATATTAAAAAAAATATATTTAGATATCTGGAAGATTAAAAAAAAAACAGTAACAATCGGTGGTGGAAGATGGGGGGTGGTAAACTGGTAAACCCATACGTCACAATAGTAATAGTAAAAAACCAATTAATCAAACTAAATTTGGCTAGTTTATTTTAAGCTGTCATCTCTTCTGATGTTACGTTTCAATTCTTCGGCTAGCGGTTTTCGGGTCAAAGTTCGAGTGTTGCCCCCCTCGTAAGCAAAATCTAGATCCGCCACTGCATACACTTTAACTTTAAGTTATTCATTAACCATTAAGCTGGATCTCGAAGTGAATATTGTATGTTTCTGGAAAACGTTGTTAAGAATAGGGCTGGTCGAAAAAGAAAAACCATGATACAAAGTTTGCCCAGATAGGCCAGATAGACTTTTTTTAAATTTTTTCTCACAATATACAGGTATAGTGCTACTGCTCTGGAGTTGCTCCCTACTTAGACAATGTGGTAAACAAATACCTATCCATCTACATCCGCAATTTTTATGACGTAGGTTACACTGAAAATCAGCCTAGCTGGAATTTAGCACTGAAATTTTCAAATAAATAATTTCTGTCTACAACTATTAAAATCAAACAGCTTAAAAATGCCATCGTTGCCCGTGTCCATAAAGAAAATTATTTACGCAACCTTGAGCTTTTTAATGGTGTCTGCTTGGAAAGGCAGCACTCCAGTTGCCATGAAGTAGAGCAGTATGCCTAAGGCCCAGACGTCCACCGGCTCGCCCCTGTAAAAATCATCCTTGAACAGCTCAGGGGCAGCGTAGGGCGGAGATCCGCAGTAAGTGTTGAGCAAATCGCGCTGTTCTACTTGCGTGCTGAAGCCGAAGTCCCCGACCTTGATGAACTTGCCGATGGAGAATAGAACGTTCTCGGCTTTCAGATCTCGGTGCACCACTCCCGACTGGTGCTGAAATGTTATAAAATAAAATTAAATTAACGTGGTTTAGAGTGGTTCAGAATACTGAAGTCTATGTGAGAACCACTAAAAGAATAAGAGACAGTTGTTTATGGTGCTTGCCTCTCTCCACACACCCTACGGACGCAGTTGACGCCGGCTATATTCGAATCGCCGTCCTATAAGCCAGCAGGCGAACGCTTTACAGCAATACCACCGGTGCCCTTATAGTTATAATCCATTCACAAGCACAATTATTAACCCACACTTTTTTCTACAGATTTTCAACTGTTAATTTGATGCTTTTACGTTTTTAATAACAAACTCATCTCACCATGTAGCTGACGGCAGATACCAGCTGCCTGAAGACCTCGCGACATTTCTTGTCGTAGAACCTTCCGTCATCAGCAACTCTCGTGTACAAGTCTCCGCCCTCGGCAAACTCCAGGACCATGAAGATTTTCGAAGTAGTCTGCATGACTTGGAAGAGGCGTAGAATGTTCGGGTGGGCCAGTTTCTCCATGCTGGCTATCTCACGGACTATGAAGCGCTCCGTTTTGGCGTTCAATTTCGCCCTGTCGATTATTTTTATAGCGACCCTATCTGCGTGAAATAAAAAAAACCATTTTAAATAATTATTTTTAATTAGTAAAGGTTAATAAGTTATACTGCCAAATCTGGTTATTTTTATAGTTGTTTATATTTTATATTCCTCTAAACCAGGTTTTTTAAAATAACTGTAATGTAAGGACTGAATTCAACCGAGAAATTGTTTTAAAAAAATATAGGAATGTAGGATCAGGGCCGTAGCTAGCATACCAATTCTGGGGGGGGGGTGTAACAGCCACATTTTACCGACAAAGTTTTTCGTACTTTTTTATTCAAATAACTTATTGATTTTATATATTGTATATTTAAAAAAACACGTATTAGTTCAAAAAATTGCAATTTTAAAATAATACAAAAATATTTAATTAATTCGGATGCGTCTTTGTTTTATTATGGACCACTTTTTCACCAATTCATCAAGATCGATGTTGTTCAGAAAGTCCTTCTCTGAAGCCAGCAATATCAAGGAGTCCAATCTATCATCCGTCATCGTGGAACGCAAATAAGTTTTTACAAATTTTAATTTGCTAAACGTTCTTTCATCACTAGCCACAGATACAGGAGCTGATGCCATTAACTTGAAAACTTTGAAAACCCCAGGAAATATTTGTCGTTTTTGCCAGGATCGTTTCAAACGATCATTGTTTGCTGGAGTTTCTGATTCACTGAATGTATTCATAAAAATTTCAAGTTCGGCTTGGAATGAATAAACATCAGCGATTACTCTATTATTTGGCATCATGAGACACAGTTTTTCAACATCTTTTATGTCAAATGTTTTTGTAGGTTGTTGAAGAATAGAAAATGGCTCAATGCTAACCCAGGATGCCAGTAAATTTTCATTAAGATAAGATAAGATAACGTTTATTATAGTGGTTTAGAAGACTTTACGCCTATAGACAACCACTTCGAATTAAAAATAATAATAAATAGAATAAAATAAAATAAATGATAATAATAGATAAATAAACTAATAAAAATAAATAATTGCATAAAAAATCAGTATCCATGCCTGAATAGCGCTACTTTAAAAGATGTGGTAGTCTCAGATGCTACAGTGTCATCGTCCAAGTCATTCCATATGTTTACCACTCTAGAACTAAAAAAAGCCTTTTTTAAAGTCTTTTCTTGTTTTTTAAAAAGCTTGAATCTATGTCCCCTAGTGCTTTGAATCGGTGGTTGTTCGAAAAACATTGCTGGTGTTAAATCCTCTTTTCCTGTTATTATCTTGTAGGCTTCGATCAAGTCACCCCTACTTCTCCTTTTCTCTAGAGTTGTTAAGCCGCATTGTTTTAATCTTTCTTCGTAAGGTAACTGGCTTAAATGCTTAATCAACTTTGTAGCCCTCCTTTGTACCTTCTCCAACACTACGATGTCCTTTTTTAAAACAGGGCTCCAAGCTTGTACACAATATTCTAAATGTGGTCTTACCAAACATTTGTATAGTTTGATAATTATTTCCTGGTTTCGACTTATTATTGTTCTCTTGACCAATCCTAATATCTTATTGGCTCGCTTTGCTGCTTCCGCACACTGTCTTGATGGTTTGCCGCTATTGTGTACTACAACTCCCAAATCTCTTTCCTCTTCAGATGTCTTCAACAATATTCCTCCCATCTCATACTGAAACTCTTGATTTCTCTTACCCATGTGCATCACTGAGCATTTATCTACGTTGAACATCATTTGCCAGTCTAGGGACCATTGGTATATTTTTGCAAGATCTTTCCTTAAAATGTCGGCATCCAGCTCACACTCTACTTTCATGGATAACTTTGTGTCATCAGCAAATTTCGAGACCTTTGAACAAGTCGCTAAATCAAGGTCGTTAATGAACAGAACAAATAGTAATGGTCCCAA
Source organism: Erpobdella octoculata (assembly GCA_963978895.1). Taxonomy (NCBI): domain Eukaryota; kingdom Metazoa; phylum Annelida; class Clitellata; order Hirudinida; family Erpobdellidae; genus Erpobdella; species Erpobdella octoculata. The sequence goes on from OZ022247.1 coordinate 2,461,483, forward strand.
AACGGATCCTTGCGGTACACCACTTTTTATGCTTTTCCACTCCGAGTATTTCCCTTTAATTCCCACTTTTTGTCTTCTGTCAGCTAGCCATTCTTTGATCCATCCTCGAATATTACCTCCTATTCCAGCCGCTTCTATTTTTCTCATCAACCGTGTATGTGGTACTTTGTCGAAGGCTTTGGCAAAATCCAGATAGACTATGTCTACAGGGGATCCTTTATCTAAGTGGGTATAAACATTTTCAAAACAATCTAGCAAATTTGTTAGACATGATCGCCTTTGTACGAATCCATGTTGGCTGTTTATCAAAATGCTGTGGTGTCTAATGTGATTCATTAATTCGAGCTGAATGATTTTTTCCATGACTTTGCAAATAATACACGTGAGACTTACTGGACGATAGTTACTTGCCTCAGATCTGCTACCTTTTTTAAAGAGTGGTACAATGATTGCATCTTTCCAATCACGAGGAATTTCTCCAGTTTTCAAGGACCTGTTCATTATTTCTGCTAACACATCGCTTATTTCGTGTCTTACTTCTCTTAAAAACATGGGATGTAATGCATCGATACCCGGACTTTTATCTGTTTTTAGGTCCTTCAAGTGTTTTTCAACGTTCTCTTTTGTGATAACCACATCAGTCATTTTCTCGTCTATTTTTCCCTTAAACATGTTCACAGGTTCCGGTATGTTTTCTATGTCTTCTTCAGTAAAAACCGTCTCCCGCATTCATTTCGTGAATAAGCGTGTCCAACACACAATTGAGTTGCTGCGAGTAATATTGGTAAAAATTCATGTTACAGGCTGTCTCAGGTCTGTCATCAAAACGAGCTGGAATCAGCTTTCGTCTATGGCGAATTTCGTAAATTTGTATTGCATCTATGTCAAAGTTACTACATATTTTAATTGCAGCATCAATTTCGCTATGCACACCTTTTTCATTAATTCTTATTTGTTCTAGAGATTTTATTGTAGAAGATACTATCATTTTTGCATCAAAGATGTTCAACTCGATTTTCTGAAGTTTATCAGTGAGAATGTTTGCCTTTGCAATAACCCCTTTAATAAGCATCAGCATTATGATGAAATCAGGATTAACAACTTTTTTAAGAATTGCTGCAGCTTGATCTTTGGTTTTTTTATCAAATACTTGAGAATTTTTTATTTCACAAAAGCATTCAATAATTGAGTCCATGCTAATCCAAAACGCTTGTATGGATTCGGAACGGGCTGACCATCTCGTTTTTGAAAGATTGCGTAGTTTCAAAGATTGTTCGACCTTCTGAAGTTTTGAATTAAGAAAACTGAATCTTTTGGTGCTTGAAGAGAAGAATGTATAACACATTTCGAGAATATCAAAGACATTTGAAGCCATTCTATTTCTTTTAACCGCATGTTCAACAAACGTGTTTGTACGATGAGCCTGACAAGGAATGTAAGGTATACTTCAACAGCTTATCCTACAGTAGGATAAGCTGTTGAAGTATTATGCTCTACTACATGTTTTGGCACATAGGGCAGCTTCAAATAAATTATTTTTTATAAAAATAATTATTAAACCGACCTCTTGTGAGCGAGTGAATACCCAATTTGACCTGCGAGAAGTTTCCTTTGCCTAAGTCTTGAATAATTTTGTACAATCCTATTCGTCTCCCGCACTTTGAATCTTTCAGCCATATTTTATTTCTTTTTAAATTTTCGATTGCAATGTGATAAGAGTCGACGAAACGGTTGTCATCGCGTTGTTTGCTGCTGAGAGAGTCTCCATCGGCTTCATCCGATGACATTATGAACCAGTCAACCAGTAACTGTATATTTCATCATTTCTGATTTTTGACTAGGACGTGTTATATTTAATGATTTAGTGTGGTTTTGGCATGCACGAAGCGGGGGCGTGGTACGCAAGCCCTTCGATGTGTTGTTGTGACTTCTGGGCTGGCTGCACCAAACATTTACCGTGCCATCGTAGTGTTTGTTTGGTAGCAACAGGAATGGATGCAAACATTGGTTTTTTATTGCTACTTTGTTGCAAAATTAAAAAATATTTAAAGTAATTAGAGTTACTACATACATTGAAAATAAATTAGACAAATTTTATTTTTTATAACAAAACAATAAATTAAAAAATGTTTTATTAACTCTGCAATTTTCAAACTAATTTTATAATAACACATTAAAAAAACTTTAATTTCAATTATACTCACCTTCAAGCACCCAGCGAGAAATGTAAACATAAAAAGCCTACTATATGTGATTCATCGGTCACTTATTATGGTATTCTCTAGAAATGTATTAGGCCATTAGGCGACACTTGCGACTTTATTTAATAAATAATTTAACTTAATCATCATTACAGCATTGTTTTGATGTGACGCATCTGCGCGGTCATTTGATACTTTTTGAAACAGTTGTTCGCTGGCTTGATTAGTGATTAGTTTTTATATTAATTATTAAACTAAAATAAATTAATATAAATTGTAACTTTTAAAGATTGAAAATTTTTAAAAATTAATGAATGTAACAGCAATGCAAATGTTGTGAGATCTTAATAATTAATCAGTTTATCTATAAGTAAAGTAAAGTATTTATTTACTTGCTGTTGCTTGCTAACTGGACTTAGCTGGTATTAGATAAAGAAAGTCTATTATTAGTCAGAGTCGATAGTTGAGATGTCCAAATCCAGATCAGTTACATGTGGAAAGTATAATAAAGTGGATGAGGATGAAGACGATGTTGAGGATCTGGCTGTCATACCAGGTAAGCGTAAAGATAATTATTTATAGATGTTTATCTTTATTCTGTATTAAATACTTTAGGAACAATCTAGCATTGGTGTCAATCTTTAATTAATCTATATGATAATTTAATATATCCAGCTAAGATAACTCTGCTAATTGAAGCTGTCAGTAATTATCAGCAACTTATTTTAGATTTTTTAATTTAATTAATAAAATAAATAACCGATTCCGTTTTTTGTTTTTTAATAACCAACAGCTCGTCTGCATAGAGGCTTCTCGAGGACAAACAACAACATCGTATTAATCGATCTGGCTCGCGACTTCATGCTGAAGGACATATCGGAGGAGGGGGAGGATTTCTTCGCCGAAAAGACGGAATTCACTTTTGCTCTTCCCAGCCTGGAGAAATATCCGGAAAACTTCAAGGCTTTTCTTTTCAAGGAGCTCGTTGAGAGTTCTATGCTTGTATCTTTAGAGCAAGAAGGTACGACCATGTGATTTTATTGTTGTGATAAGTTATCATAATTTTTTTTATAGTAGGTTTGGTGTCGAGTGGATTTTTTTGGCGCTCGCATTTTTAGAAGATGCGTTTTTAAAGAACATTTTTTTTTGAAGATTATAATTAGATGGGTTAGGTTAGACTCGCTATTTTCAATTTACTTGTTTTTCAAGGACACCTCAACTGGTGGACAGACATGGGAATATGCGACCGTTTACTACCCATGGTGACCAGTGGTGACGGTAACTGCCTCCTGCACGCTGCCTCGTTGGGTATGTCTGTCTGCTTTTCATCGTTTAATTGAATTGGTCACAAGGTTTATCAGATGGGAGTTAATTATGTTGTTAGCACGGTACAAATCCGGGATTTTAATCTGTAGGGGGATTTATTTTGAAATCTTTGTGTTTCATTCTATTTGTGTGTGTTATAATCTCGTAATGACATTAAACTCATTATCGTATAAACTGTCATCATTAATATCATCATCATCATTGTTTTAACTTTTGTCATTATTGTAGTATTGAGTATTATCATAGAAGATTTATTGCCTTATGTTTTTTGTGTGATGACAATGAATCGTTCACTTTTCCTAGCTTGCAGCACATTTTGTCTTATGAATAGGCCTGGCCTGGTATTAAAGTCCATTCCTAATGCACTGCTGTAGTGCAAAATTTACAATAAAAAAATCATTATGTCTACAAAGTCCAAAGTTAACTAAGAACTTGGTGTAATCAACAAGTTGCTAATTTCACAGCATGCAAATGTGCGATACTTTAAATCGATAATTAAACGCACTGGACTTTGATCAAAACGTTGGTTGAGTGCTTAATCGACTAGGCTTGTGGATCCATGGTTCGATTCTGGTACAGTAGTTCATAATAGGTTAACTCAATAATTCTGATTACTTCTTTGGATCGGTTTTCTAGCTTTTTTACTAGAAGCCAGTAAAATCTAGTGCATAACAGTATTGTTGTTATGAACATTTTGGTGAAAAGTTGAATTTATTCGGTTATTATAAAGTTTGATGATGTGTTTTGAGTGGAGTACTTAAGTGTGTGTGTGTGTGTGTGTGTGAGTGTGAAGCTTGAACACTCCATGTATTGTTTATCAGAAATGTAACGATTGATTTTCATTCCGTCTCAGCCATGTGGGGCTTTCACGACAGGGTGCTTGCCTTGCGTGGCGCCCTCAATACCGTCATGACGAAGAGCAGCCATCTCGCGTCCTTCCGAAGTCGGTGGCGACACCAGCAGTCGGAGTTCTTGCGAGCCTGTGACCTTGTCCTGAGCGAGGAGGAGTGGTTGAAAGAGTGGGATCTACTGGTCAAGGTTACCACTCTTGAACCCAGGAACGGTCCTTGGATCGACAAGCGAGTGCTCTTTTAGTTTTTATAATTTTTAAGATTTCTGAAGTAGGCTCTTAAGAAATCATTAAAATGATTCATCTAGAAAGGATTTTTATTTAATGTCAATAATTGAATTTTTTTTTAAATATCAATCATTTACTTGGATGCCATGCAGGTACACTCCAGGTAAACAGTTTGGAGGGGGAAGCATCAACAACGCTTCGGCCGTGTCCGGTGACGCTGTTTACGAAAGCCTGGAAGAGTTCCACGTCTTCGTCTTGTGTCACGTCATCAAACGTCCTATCATCGTCATAGCGAGTCCATTCCTTAAAAACATACAGGGTGAAGCTTTTTCTCCGGTTCCATTTCGGGGCATATACCTGCCCCTCGAGAGATCACCGAAAGAATGTTGTTCCAGTCCCCTGTTACTTGCCTACAACCTTGGTCATTTTTGTTCTTTGGCACCCATGGACGCAGAGACTTTAAAAACCACTAGAAGTCGTGAGTTTATTATTTTTTTTATTTCCATTCATGAACATTTGACTTACATCTTCATTTAAGATTTTTTTAAAATTAAATAATGTGTTTATTGATGATGATGATGATTGTTCATTTCATGTTATGATTATCATTGCTGAAACAATTTTTTATTATTTAGTTTGTTTTTTTTGTTTTAAAAGTGACAATACCACTGGTCGATTCCGAAATGAACCTCCTTCCGATCCACTTCGCCAGCTCCCTCTCCCACCCTTACGATCCAACTTACGATGAAAAACTGGCACTGCTGAGAAGATATCTGGAAGTGGAATTCGTGCCCACCAGAACCGTACAGGATCACTGTCTGATCGATCTCGATGACGATAGCAACGAGAGACGTGCCTTTGGACCTGCTTCTGTTTTCTATCACAGCGAGTAAGCGATCTCGTCGCAGAGTTATTTTTTGTTTGTTTGCTGTGGCAGATGAGGCTGCCGTGTGATGTTTAATATACGCTCTTTTAGTTTTAATGTTTTCCATGTAATATGCCGTGCCGTATCTTTGAATGATACTGCTGAATTATTTATTTCTTACGTACTTATCGTGTGTGTTTTTCTCTCTCAATATTTTTCAGCTCTCCACAGACTTCGAGCAAAGGTGAACAGGAGGGGGTCAACGTTTACTCCGAGCAGCAGCAAGTCGTTGCCCGGAGGAGGAGATCTTCGGTCCAGTCCACCAAATTCGTTCGGCAATTGGACGGCCAGACGGGTTCCGAGGGCTCGACGAAGGTCATCATGTGCTGCAAGTTGAACATTAAGAAAACGCCGTTTGCAAAAGAATTGGTCACCAATTATTTGGATGAAGCACAGCGTAAGTTCAGCGGCATGAGTCATCAGAAGGGAAAACAGATGGAGGAAATTCGAAGAAGAAGCAAGGATGGTGTCCAGTTGAAGCGCATCGGCCAGCCTATAAAGAAAAATGTGGACGTCTCGTCCTCTAAAGAAGATTTCCAGGAAACTTCTTCGAGCCGAGCAAAGCCCTTCCAGTACGGCACGTTACCGAGCTTGAAACCTCAACCGAAAACGGTTGATTTCACTCTGGGAGAGCAGTACGAAGACTTGGTCAGGAATCCGGCAAACGTGACCGGTAGAGTTGTCGGTGGTCCCGAGAAGGACTGTCGAATGTCCGCACCGGTCCGTGGATATTTCGACAAGCAGTACGAAGTACCTTCGGCCGGAGTCGGTCTTTATGCTTCTTATGTTGAAAAGAAGGATCCGCCAGGAACCTTCAAAACCCTCCAAAAGCTTTTTGGACAAAACAAAGTCAAGTTCACAAAGTCGACGTTTTACCACACTTCTGATCTCGTCAGACGAGACACTCTAGTATCTACTGGAAAGTCAAAGTTCTATGCGATCATAGATGAGATGGACGGCAAAAGTGATGAATCGTGTAGCAGTAATTCTCTTCCGAGCAAACCAACCGTGAAGTTACCCGCCATCGATCGGAAAGATTCTTCGGCACATCATCATCATCAATCGCACGATAACTTGAGAGAAGAAACCAACTTTTCTACGTTTCCGAGTCGCTCTACCGTTTCCAACCGTTGGCGACAGCAGGGCACCGCGGAGGGCGACACGTCCTCTCTGCCGAAGATGAAGCTCAAAGATTATCTCAAATCGGGCAAGGTTGAACACGAAACCAGCACATCGTCACATCGGTTCACCTCTTCTACTTCCGACCCGAACTTATTCGAGGCTGCAAAATCTAAAGACTCGATCAACCCTCTTAAAAATCTAAACAACAACAACAGCAACACTGACGATTACATCAGTAACTCCAGCAATATCTTTCCTTCGTCCATTTCCAGCACAGCAAATCGCATTTCGCTTTTACATCTCTCCGAGGAACAGCAACAGGGAAACCGTCAGAACGTTCCGACGGGTCGACCGCAGGCCCTCCCGTGTAAAACCGACGGCTGTACTTTTTTCGGGTCGTGGCAAAAAGGCGGGTACTGTTCCGTCTGCTTTGCCGAAAAGGGAGACGAAGACCACGTTGTCACCCGAGGGAAATCAAAGTCGGGTACGATACCTGCCGCCTCTTTAAAGTACTCCAGTGGGTTAGGATCGTGTCGGACGAAATTGTGAATCGGGGATATTTTTGTTTTATTATCTTTTCAAATATTATTTATTCACACCGAGTTTCTACGATACGGTAGTAATCGAACTGATGACAGGATCAGTTTTCATTTGGTGGAAAGATAATTTTTTTCTTTTTCCATTCAACAACGATCTGGTTTTATCGGATATCATGTATGGTCGGTCGGCGTTCTTAATTACGCAATCGAACTGTTTTGTTGCAATATTAATTTATTTTGAAGAAATTAAATTGAATTACTTACCTGTAATTAAAGAGTTACTTATCTGTCCTTTAGTATGTTCACTGTTGGCGTGCCTTTGCATGTTTGCCGACGTTGGGACATCTGCCGTCTCCGTTTTTTTTTTTTTTCGTGCATTTAGTTATTTTCTTGTTTGATTCATTTTTTTTTATAATTCTATTCTATTTAGTTTTTTGTTTTTTCTTGAATCACTGTAAAATGCTGTTCAGACACAAGCTGCTGAATTAAATTACAACCCCTTCTTCACCTGCCGATATTACTGATCGCGTAGTACGCTAATTCAAACTGTCGATTCCTTTGAGATTAATTTATTTTTGCGAGTTACTTCTACGATGTACGATTCTTGTTCACTTTCTCCGCGTGCCACATCTTTTTTTGCCGAGGTAGAAGCCTTTATTAGTTCTGCGCGAGCTCGTTTTAATGAATATTTTGAAGTTGCAACACCATCTTCGCTCTTTATGCAATATATTATTTTAATTAATTTACTCGGGTAAATTTTTTTAACATGAAAAAATTAAATTTTTTTAAACACTTGTTGAAATTAAAATAATCTACATATTGTGGTTGGTTCTGGTAAGACTGGGGTTTTGTAAAAAAGTATTTCTTTTCTTTTTCCATTAGAGTCCTGCAGGGGACGATTTGATTGTCGCTTATAACAATACTAGCTGAAATCGTTGGCAAGTCTCTCTCTCTCTCTCAATTGTTATACCATCTAAACAATGAATTTATCTTCAACTATTGCAACTTTGAAACCTTCTGGTACACTTTTTACAGTCATCAGTTTTTCTGCAATTGGTGGCATTTTTAAATTTGAGAAGTTGTCTTCAAGTGAAATGATTTCTTATTTCTAGTTCCAGTTTTTCAGCTTCGTTTTCAAGATGGATAGAAGGTGTAGATTCGCTCACTTCTGTGGGTTGACTAATTCTGTCGGTGAAGCTGTTTGGAGCATTTGGGAAATTTGATGGCACAGTGTTCTTCAAACGTTCTGATCTCCATATTTCTTCTGCCTTCTTAACGATGTATCTCTTCTCTTATATTAAAAATGTACAATCTTGAAAATCGAGATGGCACTCATTCTTGTCTGAGGTTTGCTTGCACCCATTTAGCTAAAAGCTCTTTGTCATTCCAAGGAACGTTATGAAAACTTAGTTTTTCTTCGCACCGATGACCTGATGATACCTACTTGTACAGCCATAACCAGCACATCGAACCATTATTAATTATCATCAGTACAAAAATTGCATGCAAATACAAACTATCAGCCTAAGCAGCTCGACCCACAGCTTTTGAAGCTGTGCTAAGAAACTGTAAAAGTTACTATAAACTTATAAACTAATTCTGAAATGTAAAATAAAATAAGAATAATTAGGTTAAAATTTGAAACTTTTAATTTAAGCACGTTTTAAAAAGGCCGCATGAAATAGTTGCGAAGTATAGGTAAATCGATTCAAATTGGTAAATCGAATCAATCCGGTAAATCGAATCAATCCGGTAAGTCGATTCAATCTGGTAAATCGATTCAATCTGATAAAGCAATTCAATCTGGCAAATCGATTCAATCTAGTAAATCAATTCAATCTGATAAAGCGATTCAATCTGGCAAAACGATTCAATCTGGCAAATCGATTCAATCTGGTAAATCAATTTAGACTAGAGACTAACTAGACGGGCGATGGGGAGGTCTTGTCATAATTTATAGTACACCGATTACACGAACATTGAAACAGACACCTTTGCTAAAATTTAATTAAATTAAAATAGTTTTAAATATTTAAAAGTTGTTATGTATATTTGTGTATCTTTTTTAAAGCTGCTAAAGATTCTCTCTCGGCGACTCGAGATTGTTTACTTTGGATATCACCCGCACTTGTTTCAACTTGAATACTTGAATGTTGTAAACAAACATAAAAATTACTCGAAGCTCTGTTTAAACTAATTAAGTTTAATTTTTTTTAATTTTTTCCTGATTTATTTTTAAGTTTTATGTATTTTAGGAGTATTTTATTTTGAAAAAGTTATAAAATGGTGTAGTGTAGTTAAGTAGCAGCATAATAAAATAAGTAGAATAGCAGTAAGTAACAGAGTATAACTTCTAAAAAAAGTAGTTTGTTTTAGTTTTAGTACTCATTAATATAGAAAAACCAGATCCTAAGTTAACATGTGGGGAGATGGCTGTAATAAAGTATCCAAATTATTTAGAGGAGCAACTGAAATTAAAGCTGAAAGAGTTTTATTCTTCTGAAAATTCCAACAGACCTGTAGAAAATGAAGTAAAGGTAAAGCAGACAATTTCTTTACAATATTTGACATTTTAGAAATTTCAGTTTTAATTATCTTTTTTAGAAACTAAAATTGTCCAATGTGTCTGAAGAAGTTCTTGATGCTGCTGTGAATTTAGCAAAGAGGGACTTGAAAGAGCGGAATGTTCACGACATATTATTAACTAGAAATCGCAAGAGTGCCGAGCCCAATGCTCTGAACTTTGAAAGAATTCGTTTTAAGCAAGTAGATGTTAGTGCATTTATTAATGGTTTTAAAACACTTGTTTATATTTTTTGAAGTAATTATTGGATTTAAACTGGATTTTTTAATTAATATGTTTATGTAAAAAACTCAACTTAACTTATTGTTATGCATATTAAAAAAAAAAATCTGTACATTTCCAGCATCCTTTATCAGCTAGGGGTTCAAGAGTCGATGTGAAAGTTAAAAGCTCCTCGAGTGCCAGGTCGTATCCGTCCTCCATTAGACATCTACCCGGTTGTTTATCGTTTGTCATTTTGAAGGATTAAAAGTAAATTAAGAAAATATTAAAAAACATTGTTTGTCATCAAATTATTCTGAATCTGTTACAGTAATTTATTAATATTATTATCTGTAATATTTGACAGTCTGCAAGTCGTCTTAAATTGCAGCAAGTCCGATGATGTCGTAATTTGTTGCAGTTCTAGAGTAAACTGTAAATTGTTACAAGTCCACATTTCAATTTGAAGCGTGTTAAATGTTTTTTTTTTAAAATAATCCTTCAAAGTAGAATCTTTAGTAGTTAGTTGCTCATTGTCTTTTGCTAAACTGATGTGGTATTATTGAAATTTTCAAATTACCAAAGCGACCGTGAAGCATCTGAACTTAAAAATACGCTTAATTGCAATATACATTCCATCTATAACAATTTATAAGGAATTCATTACAATTTACTTTACATCGATAACCGTTTTTATAACACTTTACATTGCTTTAATGAAAAATTACATTAAATTACACTGAAACCAGTTAAAGTAGTTTTTAATGCTTACAACTAATTTATTATTTATTTATTTATTTAATTAATCAATTTATTCTATCAGTCAGGAGCCTTTCACCTCCAACGAGGGATGAAAATCCGAATGCCGCAAAACATTTGTCGTCCAAAGTGTCCAGATTCTGGGAGAGGGGGACTGCCGTAGAGGTTGGTAAGTTGAAGGAGGAGCTGAAAAAATGTCTTCTTCAGATGAGCACCCTGGCAAGTGTAAAAGCGAACAGGATTCAAGATCAAAGTAGTAGTCGTTATTTTGGAGGTTTTGATATCTATTTAAAATTAATTAAAGAAAAAAATTAATTTGTAGCTGTGTATGTATTGTATCGTATTGCAGCTGTCCATGCATTGGAATTTCACCTTCTTCGTAAGACTTGCCGAAAATGATTTTTCTTTTAAATTTTTCTAGACGAAGACCCTTCGGACGTTCATCGCAGGAAGGTAAGAATAAGCGAAAGGTCGAGCAGAATTTCTCGACTTGCGTACGACCTCGATCGGGGCACGAAGGAGTTGTTGAGCGATATCAGGAAGGGCAGGCGGCAGGTCAATTAAATTGTTTCACCATTTTTATTCAAACGGAGTTGAGTTTCATAGAATGAGCTTAAACTTTAAAAGTTTATTTGAATTAGAAGTTTTATTATTGATTCTATTGTAGATAATAATAACAAGAATATGAGTTCTTAATGTTATTGTTATTATTGAGTGAATTGTGGATATACTGTAGATAGCAGGTACTCGTTTAGCTTAATAAGGTATTAATATTAATTCACCCTCATTTATAACCTTCACTATTTGACTATGCTAATAGGATAAGCGGATGCTTACAAGATTAGCTTTGTTGAGAGTTGTTTTTTTTTAAATATCAATATCAGAGTTTTGTATAAGAATGTAAACATTTTATCTTAGAATTGAATTTTTAAATTTTAAAAATTTTGCAAGTTTTTATTCTGCATTACTTAGTTTCATCGTGAACTTTACTTAATTCAATTTAATTTAATTTAGTTTTTTATTGGATTTTATGTACATAGGGGCAACCTGTCCTTTATTATTTTCTTTAATAAACGAATATCTATATAACATTTATTGATAGAACCTTTATGTCACAAGCAGGAGTCTCTGAAGAAGCTGACCCAGTGCTACAAAGGAGCAGTAAAAACGATGAAAATGATCGTTCAGCAAATGTCCGACCACAATCGTCCTTCATCTTTCCTCTGCTCAAAATTCTTTCCTGACCTCGTACGAAATCTCAGGTTCTCGGTCGATCCGTTTTCATTCGCTTGTTGATTTTCTTTTGGGATTCTGGTTTTACTGTTAGCCGATGTTTTAGAATCGTATTTTTATGTTTGCTAATAATTGTATTTTTGCGTTTAAATATAATCGTATTTTACATTTAAATATTGGTTATGATTTTAGAATCGTATTTTTATGTTTGCAAATAATTGTATTTTTGTGTTTAAATATAATCGTATTTTACATTTAAATATTGTTTATAATTTATTTTTTCAACACGCAGGGAGCTGGTCGCACCCGGCATAGAGCTGGATGTCGATAGGGGGCCGACAAACAGCGACGAGGATTTGGCGTTCTGCTTGGAAAATATTCTGGTTCGTTTTTCGAGACTAATTTGAATAAATTAAAATAAATTAATTAAATTAAAAACTAAATGTTATATTTAGGTGGCGAGTTAGTTATTTAACTGTAGTTTTAATTTATTTATGAAATTTCTATAATACGACATAAGAGATAGGGTTTTGTTGAAATGATAAATCCACGTATCTATCCAACAAATCAGATATCAAGGAGCAACAACCAACCGAATGCTGCGTCGACCAATCAACAAGCAGCAGCTCCGCCACCATCTCCGAACCCTTTCGTTTACGATCTTAACAACAACACTGTTTCAGTAGCAACTACCTCCAACATCGTTACTTCTACAGCTGCTGTCTCTAGACCTGTTTCGTCAGCTGTGACAGCCACTGCTGGTCGTGTCCTCACGCAGGCTGTCAGTGCCAAAGTACTCAACGACAGTGAAAATAGGTCAACCCATTCAGCGATGCTGGAAGATGCGGACGATCAAAAAGTACACGAACATTTAGAAAGATCTGAAAATAAAAGTTCCGGTAATTTTGAGTCGAATAAGAAACGCTTACTGTCCCAGTGGTTAAAAGTACTGGCAGAGAGGAATATAGAAGGTAAAGACCGCCAAGCGGTCAATGCCGTTGAGCGGCAGAGAAGTAATTTGTCGTCTGGATTGGCTTACAAAGATAAGAAGAAGCTGAAAGTTGATTTAAAAGTAAACTTCCAGACTGAACAAGAACCTGTTAGATCAAAGGTCATGCATTTGAGAAGACTTCCTGGCCAGGTGAGATTTATAAAATTTGCTTATTTATTTGTTTTTGTAGCTCGTGGTCTTCTGAGGCACTAGTAATTAACATAAAAACCAATCACTATTCGCAGAGTGGATTAATCAAGACCAGCTCCAAGGGTCGGCTTATCAAAACCGGTCAAACGAGGTCAGAGTTCATCGACCTAAATAGTTTGGTCCGGCCTACCTTCTCGAGGTTGCAGAAAAGTCTTGAATTTCTTGAAGAGCAGAGTTTCTTGTGTTGTCATCGGTGCGGAGTTGAAGATGTCAACAATCGTAGGTCAGCCAGTAGTCCTCCTAAACTCTTACGATGTCGACATTTCGATGAGGATTATAAAGACGCTGAAAGAAGCCGTCATAGAAGTCGGTCTGACCATCTCGGACGAACAAGTCTCGATGGTGTTGAACACCGAGGACGGGTCAGAAGTAGGTTTCTTGATCGAATTGGCTCTCGACAAGAACGCATGTTCAGATCCAAGTCTCTCCCGCATCGGATGTCTTCCGATGTTTGTCTGAAATGTAGGAATGATGCCAAATTGAAAGAGAGCAGGTCTAGAACGTGGCTGGATAGTGACGACGCATCTTTTGGGGAGGAGGAGGATGGTCATGATAGTAGTCGTAGTGGGACACCTGATGCTGATGATGGAGCAGGAGAAAGTGGGTTAGAAAAACTCAGAAGTTGGCTTGAAAAATTGGAAGTTTGTATAATGCTATTGAATTGTTTGATTTTCAGTAATGTGACAAATTAACAAAAAATTGAAATTAAAAAAAATGTATTTTAGCTGGTTTAAGTGATTATTTTCATGAAATCTGTATTTAATCAATTCTTTACTATTTTCATGCCATCAGCTTGAAAGAATTGAAATCAAAAGAAGATGGAATACTGCAGAAGTGGGAAATGGTGGTGGTGGTGATAATGATAATAAAAAAGGTATTTAAAAATTAGTTTTAATTGAATAAATCGTTTTATAATTTTTTTTTCATTGATTTTTTTTATTTATTTATAGAGACAAACTGGATGGAAAACGGCAGATTTTCTATAAAGGAATTCCACAGCGAGTTCAAAAGAGATGTGACGGAAGCAAAGAAAAACTTCCAATCCCTGGCAGCTGCAAACGCGGCGTCCGGGCCGAGCGTATCGACGGAAGAATTTTCCCTCAACCTCCTTCAGGAGTGGGAGAGAAGAGATAAAGATTTTTTTTCTTTCAATCTTTTCAATGGCGAAATAAGTGGGGGGCAAGTGATGTCCTCTCTGCCTCTCCCGCAACCCCTGGCTCAACCGGCTTCTCCACCCATTCCTCAGTACGTCGCTCCGCGTTCAGTGAAGCGTACTGAAGGCCAGACTGCAAACCTGGCGATCGACAGAGATATCTTGAGTGACGTGATCAAAGACGACAAGCAATATGGAAGATACGTGAGAGACGTGGTCAGAAGTTTGGTCGGAGGACGTCTTGCCGATTCCAGCCAGGCCGTGATCTGCGATAGGTTTGTATTTCTTGTAGATTTTAATTTATTATTGAAACAATAGTCTTTAAAACATTTATCCAATAGTGTTTAATCAATGGTTCTCATCTCTCTACTATGGGGTAGTCAATCAAATAGTTTGAAGCTGCCACAGGGATTGTCTATTTTGTAGAAGGTAGACCTTGTGGATATCTGTTGTAGTTATTGGTTCTTCTGGATACATTGTAATTATCGGTCCTTTTGGAAAAATTGTAATTTTAAATGTTGTAATTTAAAACATGTTTATATATATGATCTTTTGTTACTGCAGTTTACTGCTCTTTACATTCGTACGAATATTGTCTAAACCATTGGGTTTCTCTCTCGAGTCATTGCAATAAGTATTTTGGGTTCGCTTCCCGGCGTGGTGGTACGAGAGAAAGTTTTATTTATTCTTTGGGTCGATGACTTAAAAACCAGCTTGTTGAATGGAAATCAACAAAACTCAGCACAATCTCACTTCATCCACAAAATTTTGATAACAGCTAAAACTGCATCCTATACGAGCGTAAAGTTCCTGAAGCTTCAGAATTGCAAGTGCCTCATCTGATAGCATTAATGATTAAATGAGTTTAGCACATTTTTAATAATAATAATAATAATAATTAATTATCTTCTGCCCATCCAGGGTTGCTGATGATGTTTTGAACAGCTGTCTCAACGACGTATACTCCGAAGTGAATGCAGTGAGCGACGCAATCGTTGAAAGAGTTTACAAGTCGGAACTCTCGGCGGAAACCGGCGGAAGTGCGGAAACTTGACCTGCGGGACTCGAGAAACGTGTCCCATCCAGTGCCAAATTCACCTTTATCGTTTGTGCCAACCTGTTGTACTTACTTGAATGTCGGACGTTAGTTTAATTTAATTTAATTTAGATATTGAAGAAATATTTCTGCATTTGTTTACGAAAATTAAATCGTGTTTTCGGGTTTTATTTTCTTTAATTCGTTCTAATTTTTTTTCTTCTGTTTTTCATCTCCTGTTGATGTTGTGTGAGCTGTTGGCGTTTTTATTATTATTATTTGTAAATCCGTTGTCCCGACGTTACTTCTTGATCAATTTGTTGTAGAATTATAAACAAACTGCACGTGAATCGATAGACTTGAAAATTTGCATTGATTAGATTTCTTCTTAAAATGGATTCTCTAAAATTTGTATTGATTCCTGATGACGCAAACAAAATGTTTTGGCATGAATCTCATTTTATTCTCGATGAATATTTTTAAAATTATCACAGTTTAGGAAAAGCTACTTGACCTTGCCATGAGCTTTTACTGTATAATACTTGCATCTTTGTTTATGTCACGTACAATTTAAATGCATGTTTCCTCTTGCCTGCACGCATGTTGCCAAATTTTACTGATTTTTTTCAGTTTATAGTTGTGTTTTGCCCACTTGAACAATAAAAAATTACCCAATCATCAACCTGGTTGCAAGCGTTTTTTTTTATCAGATAAAAGCGACGTTTGTGTCAAAAACATTAGACAAGACAAGGACATTCAGATTTATGTCTTAACAAAAAACAGCACCTTGAAATATACGAAATCATAGAAATTTAGAAAAATGTCCAGCTAGTGCCTTTGATATATATATATATAGACTAGAGATATAGTTACGAACGTCAATCGTTGAAATACTTCAAAGGAACCGCTTCACGTCGCCTGAAAAGATGAATTGAGGCAATGATGACAAGACCGAGAAAACATGAAATCGTACAAACTGACAGGAGTGCCACGCGCAGTGCATACTTTGTGTCGTACACAACATTCGGATCCTCGGGTGGCAAGGTACCTTTCGGGATTGCCCATAAAATGACGGTGATGATTGCGACGGCAAAAATAAGTCCAATTCCAGCAAAAACGGAACTGCCTCCAATTCTAAGCGTTATTATCCATACCAGTAAAGCAAGGGACCACAAAACAGCCAATATTATTATACCAGTTCCAACAAAAGCCATTTTGTAAAAAAAAACAATACAAACAGTTTTTATTAAAATTAAGCATACGTTTTCATTATATTATAATGAGACAGTCGGTTTTACTAACAATACCCTACTTGATGCATCGGGTTTCTATGACGATCCTGCATACATTTACGTTTACAAACTAAGTAAAATTAAAAAGTATAAATACAAATTAAATTTTTCATTATTAAAAAATTTGATAACATAAAATAATTTTTTTAAAATAAATTTGAATTTATTTGCGTCTTTGCTATGTTTAGGTAGAATAGGTTCTGTGTTCCTGTTTCCTCATTCTCTTCTATCGCCGCGACTTGTGGTTTGTACCTACGGTCTCTAAAGCGTTGACTTTTTAAGTGCATTGCTCTAATTATAGCTCAGGCCTTCCGGCAGCGTGCACTATTTTAAAGGTTTATATTGTTTCAATTTCTACAGTTTTTTAAAGTTTGATTTGTAGGTGTAGCGCATTTTTTTCTTAAAATCGTCAACTCGTGCTCGACCTAGGTTGTCATTATACTTTGATTTGTTCGATTCCAGATTGAAATGGCTTCTATGGATCAACTCGCTTGCACCTATGCTGCTCTTATCTTGGCTGATGACGATGTTGCCATCACCGTAAGTTATTAGATGTTCTGAGTAAAATATTCGTATACAGATATGTTGCTACGTCTAGTTATGGCATTGACTTTTGTAATCGAAGTGCTTATGTAAACTTTTGTTTGTAGGCTGAAAAGCTGAACACCATCCTCAAGGCTGCTAATGTTCCGATTGAGCCAATCTGGCCAAGTAAGTCAATACAATATACAGATACAATATCTAGACATAGATGCATGCAGGGTACACAATGTAAATGATATTCAATTCTAGTTAGCTTTAGGCTTTGATCATAGTCTGCTGAGCTGCATATTATAAAAATTCGGAGAAAATTGAGAGTAAAAACAGCACTCATTATTGGTTAACCTTCTATAAATCTTCCAATGCATTCAATAGCAATTAACTGATTTCAGCATTATTTGCTCGTGCCTTGAGCAACATCAACATCAAGGATCTCATCACCAAGATAGGAAGTGTTGCTCCATCTGCTGCAGCCCCTGCTGCAAGTGCCCCAGCTGCTGCTACTGAAGATAAGAAAGACAAGAAGGAAGAAGCCAAGAAAGAAGAGAAGGAAGAAGAAGAAGAGGATGATGATATGGGATTTGGTCTCTTTGATTAGATTCGAATATGATGACATTCTGACAGTCAGTTGCAGAGACAAAATGTTTTGAAATAAAACTTAAAATAATCAGATTTAGTGTTATAATTTTGTCTGTAAAAAATGTGTGCAAACACGTTTTATAAGGGGCCAGGGGTTAACACGGTTGGTTACAGAAAATGTACAGTCTCATTTATTATGGGTGACACGTAAAACACATTAAAATAGTTATTACATTTCAAGCAACAGTCATTAAAAATGTAATTGGAGATTATTATGCCAGCTCTTTAAAAGTGAAAAGGTCATTGTTAAAAATTAATCAATCGCAGAAATGTAAGGGTGATATATATTGGGCTTGAGGTGTTACTTGAGTCATACTTGCAGATATGAGTGAAGATGTGTGCATGTCAATGAGATGATATGAAAGTTCTGAAAAAGTCACTGCATAGTCATGAAATGTGGAAGACACAAACAAATAACTGAAAATTATACCCACAGCTTTAAGAAACGTTATATATTAAGCTTAAAATTTGCAAGTATCAGTAATAAATATGCCGCATTTTATGAAGACTGAATGTCATTGCTGTAATAAATTAAAGGTTAACAGTTAATTGAAACATTGGGCTGTAAACAATTGGATATTTTCATGGCTTTGTCTATCACCCAGATGTGATTCCTTGAAAGAGAGAGCTCAAGTATCCAAGAAACTTCTCGTACCACTTCAGGTCGCCAGCATTCAAAATCCATTCCTGCAACAAAACAAATTTTTTTACAATATATGCTCATCAAATAAGTCAGCTGATAAATTTATTTTTAAAAATTCCAACCCATCCTCCATTTTTTTCAATCCAATCTCTGCAAACAGGATTCTTAGCAATATGAAACCCCACATAACTACCAAAGAGTTTTTCCTCTTCTGGAGAACTCTCCATGTCTTGAGCAACTTGCTTCCAGAAGGCAAACCAGGTTATGATTCTACCCCAATTGCAGACATAAAACAACCCATCGGCAATTGAGTCCACTGTTTGGTATCCAACCATCTCTAGAATATGCAAGCCTTTGACAGTTTCTTTTATATCTTCTTTAAACTTGGGTGGCTGTTTTTCGAGAAGCCTTTGCAAGGCTGCTGAATAATTGTTGTAATCAGAAGAACAAGAATCTGTACAAGCAGTAAATGCATGTTCGCCCATTTTAGAGGCAATTTCAGTGAAGGAATCATTTTTTGGCTTGTTATTTTTCTTCGGACGTAGAACTGGTTCAGAGTTATCGGCAGATGGGATGTGAGGTTGTTCAAGTCTGAAATTTGAAAATTGTTCAATATTTTCGTTAACCACAAACTGGCCTTTTTTATTAAATTGTTGGAATTGAGGAATTTTGTCTAGCTCTTCCTTAATTAGCTTCTGCACAGTCTGTACATGGTCTGCGTTAGGCATCTTGAGCACTTGTAACAGTATATTGGTTTGTTCCATGATATGTCTCTGGAGCTGAGCAATCTTCGTGTCAACAGAAGCATCATTATTGGCATCATCAGTGTGGTCATCACCGTTTGCATCATTCGAGAGCAATAGAGATATATCAGCGTTTTCTATTTGATCAGCCAGAGATTTGTAAGATATTACGTCTGTATCTCGAAGAGAATCGCAAAAAACTAGGAATATGTTGTTAGGAGATATTTTTTTATTTAAAATTTTTAGAAGCATCCTAACTTTCGCAGGTCGTGTTTTTTCGGATTCAATTATTTGAATATCTTCTTCTCCAAAGCTATTTAAATTACTGACCAAATAGTCTCTAATCTCATCAAAATCTAAAGTGTCAACCAACAACTTATATTTAACTTTAATCTTTTTTTTTTGTTCGGAATTCATAATTCAGGTTAGTGGGGTTGGGAATTCCATAAAAATAAATAAAGAAAAAGATCAAAATTGATAATGTATAAGCAAACTATATTTAATAAAAATGTATAAAATGTATGTAAAATTAATTTTTAATGCAGTATTTATTAAACAAATAAATTTTTAATTTTAATACAAGGCTGATCAAGTTCATTTTACGGCGTTTAGTCGTGTTGTCTACTTAATAATAGCTAAATATTATAGATATATTTATATTATTCATATTACCCTCAGACTTGGAAGTGGGCCCTTGATGTTAAAATGGGTCCCCTCCTTGACGTCTCCCTGACGTCAAAGTGGGATCCTAGACGTTGAAGTTGAAAATGTACCTACCTACTCTACGTCCATCAATTTTTTTGGGAGAACAATTTTAAAATGCTGGAACGAGTGAGCCCTTTTTGACAACTTCCCCTTAAGGTTTTGCCATAGATATATCTATGGGTTTTGCAGACATGACCAGTGGCGGATCCAGAAATTTTCAGTGAAGGATACGGTTACATCAGGACTTACAAACATTTTCACACTTTCTCTTCCCAAAAAGTTAATGACCGGCGGCGAGGGCGGGGCAGTCGTGCCAAAGGTATTTTGCCTCTTTTATTATAGATAGTTAAAGATACTTAATTATCTCTTCCAAAAAAACTGATGGCTTGAGTTATTTTTTCAGCAATTTTACTTCAACGTACGGTAGTTTTCCAAAAACCGAGATATTATTCTACCCAAAAAATTTAATCAAATTTCTGGTGGGGGATGCATGCATCTCCCGATCTCCCCATTGTCCGTGGATCCGTTCCTGGACACGGCGTTTTTGCTGGGGTGCACACTGTAAGTTTGTTTTACTTAACACGTACATTCATACATGTCAATAGTCAAACAATAGTAAAAACCCTATTTTTTCTAAATTCTCTACTGAAACTTTTACTTTTTTTTCTCCTATTACACTTGACTATCTTACTAAACTCATTAACTCTATGTCTTCTTCTACTTGCTCTCTGGATCTCATTCCTAGTCCTATCTTTAAAGAGCTTTCTTTTGTTCTTTATCCAATTCTACTTGATTTAATTAATCTCTCTTTATCTACATCTGTGTTTCCCTCTGTTCCTAAGTCATCCTTTATCATCCCTACTATTAAAAATGCCTCTCTTGATCCTTCTTATTTATCTAGCTATAGGCCTGTCTTTAACTTATCCTTTATCTCTAAAATTATGGAAAGAGTTGTGTATGAGCAAATAAGTGCTTATCTAATTGCTTTCTCACTTCTTCCCTCTTACCAATTTGGCTTCAGACCTGGCCACTCTACTGAAACTGCTCTACTTAAGCTTCATAATGACCTCATTATTTCTTCTGACTCTGGCCTCTCTACTCTTCTTCTTTGTCTTGATTTTTTATCTGCATTTGATACAGTTGATCACTCACTGTTGTTGGATGTACTTGATAAATCTTTTAATAGAACTAGTGAAGCTCTCCGGTGGGTTAAATCTTATCTATCTGGTAGATATTCCTATGTTTCTATTGAATCTTCTAAATCTTGTTCTTTATCTTTGAGCTATGGTGTGCCTCAAGGGTCTATTCTTGGTCTTTTACTGTTTATTCTCTATACTTCTGAACTTCCTCATATTATATCTTCTCACTCTCTCAATAGTCATATGTATGCTGAAGACTCTTATGTCTATTCTACTTTCTTTAACTCTTCTCTTGAATCTGTTCTTAATCAAATAACTGCCTGCCTTCAATCTATTATATCCTGGAGTTCTTCTATGTGTCTCAAACTTAATCCTGACAAGTTTGAACTAATCTATTTCAATAAGTCCTCTAAATCCTTTTCCTTTGGTTTTGCCACCACCATCTTCTCTTTCCATTTCTTCTTCTCCTTTGATTCGTAGCTTAGGCTTTCTTTTTAAATCCAACTTGTCTCTAACCCCTCAAATTACATCTGTTACTAAATCTTGCTACTTCCATATTTGCCGCATTAAGCAGCTTCGTCCACTTCTGGATGACCCTTCTCTACAACTTCTAGCTTCTTCTCTTGTGTATATATATATATATATATATATATATATATATATATATATATATATATATATATATATATATATATATATATATATATATATATATATATATATATATATATATATATATATATATATATATATATATATATATATATATATATATATATATATATATATATATATATATATAATAGTATACGTCCTCCGCTCTGTTTGTTTATTAGTCGAAGCGCGAGTACCGACCGAGATTGTCAGCAGCTCGACTTGGAGTTGATAAAGTTAGTTAGTTAGTGGGATTGCCGTTATACTTTTGGATTATAATTTTATTTGAAAAAGTTTGTGGTTTGTATTTTGATTTTGTACATTACTTTATGAATCTTAATAATTTAATTATTATTATGTTATTGATTTAATAATGATTAAAAAGGAATAATTAATAGTAATTAAGAATTTTAATTTAAGATTGAAGATGAGCTGAATTTTTTATTTCGACGCACGATGGCTGCAATGCTTAACAAAACATGGTCGAAAAAAACGTTTATTTTCAGTTTGTTAGTTGCATATCTTTTTTTCAGAAAGGCATCTATTATTGTTGTCTGCTTTACTGACTTAATAAAGTATTCTGACTGCTGTTTTATATACAGATAGCTCAAAAAATAGGAGTAGGACTAGAAAAATCCACCTTAAATTTTCTAAAGTATGTTTCCACCTTCATTTAAGAAGAACTTAGCATTTAAAATTTTATCCAGCAATAAACAAGTGTTATTAGTAGGCAGAGTAATTTAGTGTGAATATTTTCCAAATTATGTAATTTATTTAGTAGTGCGCTGAGAAATAGATACAAAATTTCATAAAATTTTTCGTAGCTTACTCATATAATTTTGTTCACTAACTTATTGAGGTTAATTTAACTTCAATTGTTTAACTTTAAATGCATTTGTTTGTGGAATTGAACTCAAAAGAAAGATAATGCATATAAGAAATTATTACACTATTGATTTCATACAAACATAAAGAATTACTTGACATTATTTATTTGAATTATTCCTGTTCCTGTAACTATTAATTTGTTTATAATTAGATATAATCCTATTTATTATTTATCCAATCAGAGGTGGATTCTTTATTAGTAAGCAACCTTGACTTGGCAGAGATTGGCATTTGACATTCTTTCTAAATTTTCTGTCTTATTTAGTAAAACATATTATTTTAAATTACTCAATTCCCTGCTTGTTGACAATTTTTTTGCTTTAAAAGGGCTCCACGTGCCGAATTTCCGTGTTCACGCTGGCCTAATAATCATATGAGGCCAGACGTAGTTTCAGAGCATTCTTCTTCAGGAACAGAAATGAAAAACAAAACAATAAAAACCGTTTAAATTGCCGATGTGAAATTGAACTTTTAATTTTTCTTCCCATTTTCCATTTCATTCAAATATCAGTTAAGATCTAAAAGGATCAGATAAACTGGCCTTTTTCTGTTTATCTACCACATTGGGAGAAATCTTCGGGATACACGTCGGCAATTCGGGTTATTTAAGGGACCGCTGTGGGTCTTTTTTCGATTCTTTTTTCTTGCATTTTCAGTCACATAAACATTTGAGGAGAATGCTGCTTCCGAATTTGTGGAGACAATTTTTTTTTTATCTTTTTCATCTTTTTTCTTTCTTCTCTTTCTGATGAAATATTCAGCAGAAAGAGAAAGAGAAAGTTTTTTCTTATTTTTTTTGTCTCGATATTATTTTTTTGAACAGAGAATTACACACTATTGTAACTGCGAGTAATATTAAACAGACAAGCAAGCAAGCAAGCAAAAACGTTTTCTTTGTTTTCATTGAACACAGCGGGCTGGCTGCTTCTCTACTTTTCAGCTTAATCCATCTTGTTATAGCATTAATTATCTCCGACACTTGAATGACTATGTTTTTATCTCTTTCTTTCTTTTTCATTATTACACTCTTTCATGTTTAGCTTAGCATGTATGCACGCCTGTGACATGTAAATACTGGCGCATTCAGTTTTTCACTAACTTCCTGACCTCAGATTGAGATGAAATTCGGCACGCTTACATTGATTTTCGATGTCAATACATAAGTCGATCATGGTCATCCTCAATTGAAAATAATCGATTAATTGCAGCATATATGTTGTTAACACGGATTTGCCGTATCTCTTCTGGTGTTGGGGTTCGATATAGTTTGTAGTCATGTTTATTTTATATTATATATATATATATATTTATACATCTAAAGGCGTGTGCGTGTGTGTGTGATGGAGCATCACATCTGAATCGTTGGAGCAATTTGAACACAATTTGGCATGATGGCAGTCTTTATTGAGGAGAAGGTTTTAGGCAATTCAAAAAAGCTTTTTTTTTTACGTTTTTTTGGTCGAAAATGAGAGAAAAATAAACAAAAAGCCTGGACAATCCCGCTATTATTTTATATATTTAAAAAAACTAAAACAAAAGTATAATTTTATATAAAAACTCTTATAATTATAAAGACACGAAATGAGCGCTGCATGCCAATATTTTTTTAGTCGTACAAAATTTTCAATATTCCGAGAGAGTAGAAAACAATTTGTTTTTCTTTTTAGTGCAAACAAAAGAGCGTTTTTAAGAACAGTTTTTTTTTCATAGTTTCAATTTTGCGTTGTTCAATGTGAATAAATTGTTATTTTTGTTTGTTTTACTCATTCGCACAGTGTGTGTGTGTGTGTGTGTGTGTGTATTTCCACCAGCATTGAAATTCTGGTTCCCAATGTCACACCAACGACTTCACTGTATGTTGCCATGCCACATAGGTGCACAAACACCCACAGCACACACCTACACTGTGTACACACATGTTTCTATTATTAATATCATCAGAAGTAATCTCCAACTGAAGATATGGAACATTTATTTCTTTCCATTACTCTATTTACAAAAAATAGAAGATTTGTTTTTTAGAAAAAGAGCCAATGTTGCATTATGCTCGGGTGGAATGACTTCCACAGATGAAATTTTTCTCTTCCAGCCAGCCGGATGAGAGATCAAATGTGAATCAGCAAATATTGGAGCCATGGGTAGTGGAATTGATTTTTTTGCTTAAAGATGCCTGTGAATAACTTTCTCCAGATGCCCAGTGTAAGAAAACAGTGGAAAAGAAGGAAAGAGAAGAATAATAGGGCGAGAGAAGCAGGGAGAGGAAATTATGGAGATATATGGAGAGAGAGAGAGAGATAAGTGGGGAGGGAGGAAGAAAAGAAAAAAAAGATTATTTATGGCGTACTTGCAAGATAGGAGCTATCTTGGAAAGCAAAACATTTAAGAGACAAAACAAATGTACATTTATGTATGTATGCATAGTTATGTATGTATGTGTGTATACACACATGCATACATTACATACATACATACATGCATACATACATGCATACATACATACATACATACATACATACATACATACATACATACATACACGCACATACATACATACATACACAATACACACATACTACATACACACTTTTACCGCATTATTAGGCTATATTATCATCATAAAGATATAATTATTAATATTATTATTATTCTTATACACGTCGTTGTTTTTTAAAATTATTTATGTTTTTATAATTGTTTTCTGTTACAAGTAATTACAAAACTAATCTATCATTTTTAGCCCCTAAGCCGGTTGCAAACACAGAATTATAATGAAAAGAAAATAACGCACCCAGCCGAGAAATTGGTCGCATAAAAAGCATTTTATCAACACATCAGGGTTTCCTTTCTATCATTGGTCTTTATTAATAGACTCAATAATTTCCGCATGGATCATTATAATCATACCAATTCTGTCTTGTCAGGGAAAACATTCTCTAACTTTTTTCCAGTGAACAAGTGAGGTTGGGAATTGCGGAGTTAGCAATTGCTACGGCTATTTGGAGACATTTCTGTTATTTTTACTGTTTTTGAAGTTATTATTATTAAGTAGTTGTACAATAAAATCCGATACGATCCTAACGATTATTAGCAATTGTTAATTAGTTATACAATACGATACAATGCAATACAATACAATACAATGCAATATGATATGATCCCATGCAATACAATACATACAATACAATACAATACAATACAATCTGAAACAATACAATACAATCTGATTCAATACAATCTGATACAATACAATACAATACAATACAATGCAGTGCAATACCATGCAATAGCTGACCTGAACAAATCATGTAGTTAAGTCATGCTGATTTGCATTTCGATTCACTAATTTTAAAAATGAAATTGATCAATAAATTTGGTGAGATTGCTGTTTCCGAATTACTAGCAGCCAATTCAATTGGATTTGGAGACACGCATTCCAAAGCATTCCAATGTTAAAGGCCATGAAGGCCAACTTTGCTGTGATTTGATCTTTGCTCTGAACTTTCTGGTCCGGTTAGCTGGCTTATAGCCGGTTTCAGCTGACTTATTGCATAGAAATGCTTGAGTGAGTTCTTCTATTGTGTATGTATTTAGTAGTGTGCTGTTTTTCTGATTCTCTCTCTCCCTCCCTCCCCCTCGCTGTCTCTCTCTTCTCTCTCTCTCTCTCTCTCTCTCTCTCTCTCTCTCTCTCTCTCTCTCATTTGAACCCCCCCCATGTTGACTTATTCAGGTCTGAGCCAAAGCCAATACCATTAGTGGCGGTGCATAGTCAGACAGTCGATCTGTCTCTGTAGTATTGCTTATTTTTATGTCTATTTGTTTTTCAGTTTTGTTGTTCTTCCTCTTTTTGCTTGTTTGAGTGTCTCTGACTTTCTCTCTTTATGTCTTTATCTCTCTCTGGTTGGAGGACAGTTTGATGATAATATAATAGCTCTTCATGCTGTGCAGTAAATCTTACTATGGCACATTTTTATTGGACGATAGACTCTATTGTTTCATCTCATGCGTGTCATTACGTAACCTATCAGGGACTTATAATGTAATATAATATGTGTGTATTTTTATTTTCTTTCTCTATTTGTAATGATTCTACTGGCTTAATATTGCAATTGGTTTTTATTACTTTGTCGGCCATTGATGGAATGGGTCAGTGGGAGTGGAATGGAGAGTGGGTGTGGGTCACTGATGTGGATGGAATGAAGGGGGGTGCTGCTCTACTGAGCCTTATTGTTATTATTATTATTATTGACATTATTTTTATTTTTTAGTTCTGTTCAATGCACATTCGGGGACCCCAAATAAAGCTAAAACTATCGATCAACTTTTGTTTCCAAATTTTTGGTTGGTTTGTTGCGATGTAGGATGGTGGGGGATGTTAAGTAGGGTATTTGGTGGGGTTGTGGTGGTGGTGGTGATTGAGTAGGACGAGAAATGTTGAGGTAGTATGATGGGTAAGCCAGTGGTGGTGGTGACGTGTGGGATGGTGGGTACAGCTTGTGGTTGTGGTGATTGTGACATAGGATGGTGAGTAGGGCTTGTTGCGATGGATGGTGACGATGGATGTTGACATGGATGGTGACGATGGATATGGATGTTGACGTAGGTCTTGTGGTGATGGTGACAAGGTGGTGGGTAAGGCTTGTAGTGACATAAGATGGTGGGTAGGTCTTGTGGTGATTGGTGATGTGGGATAATGGGTAGAGCTTGTGGTGGTGATGTAGGATGATAAGTGGAGCTGGTTTGATGGTTACTAGTAGAGATGTACCGGAGCTCCGGCCGGACCGAATGTTCGCCGGATTTTCGCGTTTCACGGAAGCTTCGGTTCGGCCGGATCAAAAACCGAAGCGGACGGTTACGTAACTCAAAATTTAAATAATTATTTTCTTCTATGTTTTTAGTTGCAATTTCTATGGTTCGGTTCGGCTCGGTTCGCTCCGGTAATTTGTTGACCGGAGCTTTGCTCCGGCCGGAGCGGCTAAAAACTCGGATGATTGTTGAGTGGATACAAAAATGTATTTTTTATTTTTCAACTGAGTTGGTTTATGACATTCTTTTCATGGCTGCATTTTGATGATGTTGCTTTCTATTATTATTTATTTATACATTTATTTATTTATTTTGTATTCATGTATTATTATTTATTTACTTATTTATAGATTGTAATTGTATTCCGGGGTGATTTTTTGCTTATCTTCGCTTAAAATTGTCACTTGCTTCAATCATGATAACCAACCGGCATCAGTTGTTTAGTTAAGGGCATTAAAGCATGCATCCATACCTCGGTTGAAAGCATGTCCCCATACCTCGGTCGAAAGCATGTCCCCCATACCTGGGTTGAAAGCATGTCCCCATACTCCGGTTGAAAGCATGCCCCCATACCCCGGTTGTGACCTTTGAAGTTATTATGACCTTGTAAAATTAAAGCAGATTGTTTTAAAAATTCATGTGAAATAGTTTTAAAAATTTGACCTCATTAAAACACAATTTCACAAATATCACATGGTAGGTAATGTTTCGAAAAATTTGATATGTGGTCCATGGATGAAAAAATAATTTGTGGGGACCTGAGTCGGATTCATTCATGATCATCACCTGTTATCATTATCATTTTTAAACCATTTAAAATAGCTAAATAATCTACTGTTACCATAATCATCACCACGAGACCACCCACTGGCATCAGGTATGTACTACCACTTCACCACCTGCCGCTATTATAAATAACATCTTCATAATCATCGCTACTAATAGCTAACCAGGATGTAGAATTAAACTTATCACCGAATAATCTTGTTTGTTCTCTCTATTGTTAGCTAATTACATATATTTATTATTATTTATTATTATTACATCTGCCTGACTCCTCCGGCTCTTAACCCACCTTCTTTTTCTGTCTTCAAAGTGCTCGCAATTGAAGTAGAATGAAGAAGTCGATAATTATTACGGCTTTTTTTCAATTTTAATTTTAATAATGTCTTTCCAAGAAATATTTATATATATATATATATATATATAAACGACTGTCTCTCTCTGTTTGTCTGCAACTCCGCCTCGCTTTTGCGAACCAGGATAAAGGAGATTGGAAAGAAAAAAAAAGGATAAAATTATAATCCGTGACAGGAAGTACTGCGGTATTTCCTACATACTGTTATATCAGTTTTAAAATACCTGGTTTGAATGTTTATAAGGACTATAAAACGAGTGAAAGTAAATTAAAAAAATTAAAAACAGGCTTTTTAGATAGCTGAAAAATTTCATAGCGACATTATATCGTAAAAATATTACCCCGGTGAACAGTAAACCAAAGATGTTTGTAGTTATTATAATGATGAAAATTTTTGTCAACATTGCTTTTTTAATTTATTTTTTAATAATTTTTATTTCTTACATTTTTTTCCGTAGTTATTTTTTATTAAATTAAACTTAACATTTTTTTGAAGTTGGTTAGTTTTATAATAATCTCCCAAGCTTCAAAACATTCGCAGACATCCCACGGACATCCGGACAAGTGAAAGTTAATAAAAGCATGTAAAAAAACTGTATGTCTGCTTGTCCTTTGCACAAATCCAAACTGCTGGACCAATTTGAACGACATTTGGCTATAATGTAGCCGGTGATGCACCCACCTGGGGTTTGGACCCCCTGAAATTATTCTTGAAATTATTTGATGAATGAAAACATAACATTCGGCATGCTTAGGTGTATGTCTTGCCAAGGGCACACCCAAGGGGGGTTTCCAGGGTTAGAACTCATTCTCGAAATTATTCCAGAATATTTTATAATGAATGAAAATATTATAATTTATTTATTTATATTTTATGTATTTCAATTAAAATTTTCATATTTTACTAGAATATGCTTATATGTATTGCCAAAGCTAGTATACATAAATGTGAATTTCTTATTAATTAGCTTATATATGTCACTAAGGGTCGAATCACTAATGGTTAATGGTTGTGTTTTTTTACTAAAAGTATTGTCCCCGATAGATTGTATACTTCACTCGCTGTGGTTTTCCTTACATACACTAGATGGCAGCTGAAAAAAAACTAAAAAGTAGAAAATAATAAAATAATAAAGTAATATTTTATATTTAAAACGGGCTGAGGTTTACCAACTAGCGAAAAACAACTGAAAAGTAGAAAATAGTTTATTTAATTTTAATTTAAGGCTCGCCTAATTCGCCTTAAAATTACACTTTTAATAAAAACAATAACTTTATTTTCACATGCTAGACGTCAATTGAAAAAACTAAAAAATTAAATATTAATTTAAATTTAGCGGGCGCCTGATTTGCATTACGAGTACCTAGTGGACTATATTTTGGATAAAATGGCTGATTTATTATCAAACTGAAAGAGCTTATTTGTCTTATTAATACACAATATTTCTTGACATTAAAAAGGATATATTTTTGAATTTAAAATAAAATTATTGTGGTCTTTGAAATCAAATTTGATTAAACTGTATTAAAAACTTTTGTTTGATAGAATTTAAGAAGTAATGTTTTGTTTAAATGACTAATAAATATCAAAAATAAATTTTTTTTATAATAATTGAAGTTGAAATATTTTTTCAAACCCTCCAAAACAATAATTTTAACCCCACCCAAAAAAATCTTGGACGTGCCATTGAAGGTAGCCCCTTATAGAGTAACAAAAGATAGGGGATGTTAAACCAAATTTTGCTCATTTTTTTACATTTTATGGTAAAAAAATATTTTTCTGGACAGTCC
This sequence comes from Erpobdella octoculata, assembly GCA_963978895.1. Classification (NCBI taxonomy): domain Eukaryota; kingdom Metazoa; phylum Annelida; class Clitellata; order Hirudinida; family Erpobdellidae; genus Erpobdella; species Erpobdella octoculata. The sequence goes on from OZ022247.1 coordinate 2,491,816, forward strand.
ATTAATAGATTTATTTCACTTTAAAAATCATCAAACTTTCATTTCCGTGGCAACTAACGGCGGGCTTATTGATAATAAATAATAAAAATAAAATAAAATAGCATTAATATACAAAATATTCATAAAAAAGATCTATGGAACAAAAAAGCTCTTCCAACTGGTTTTGAACGTCCTTGAGATGCTCAAGCAAAAGCAATATGAAGTGTGTGTGTCTTGTGTGTGTCTTGTGTGGTATTTGGTATTGGAATGCATTGTATTCTTTTGCATATCATTGTATTTTATTGTATTGCATTGTATTCGCTTCTAATTTAGAGTTTTGTATTGTATTGTATTCGGTTCTAATTTAGTGTTTTGTATTGTAAATAACTAATAATGCATCATGCGGGCATTTTTTAAATGCAATTCCATTTTTTGCTTGATTTGAAATGTTTTCCAATATTTCGTTGGCAACCAATTCCATTTTGAAGAATGAACTATTGGTTTTCATTCTTAGAAAAAAATGGTGTATTATTACATTTCTGTTGATAAATATATATACATAACAACTGTAATATAAAATTTACATGTTTCATATTAAATAATTATTTTCTATACGAAATAAATATTTTGGTCACCTGAACTTATGTTCAGCTATTTTTTTTAATAACTTTCTTATCTGGAAGCCATCTTGTCTAAATATTGTGCTCGTGCTAACAGTACGATAACATCATAACATCGGTTGAAATCAGTGATGGTAAGGCCAACAAACGGTTAGGATGATATATATATATATATATATATATATATATATATATATATATATATATATATATATATATATATATATATATATATATATTTATATATGTATGTATTTATGTGTGTGTGTGTGTGTGTGTGTGCAATGGCGGATCTAGACTGCTTTGGTGGGGGCCAAAATAAATGGCAGGAGGAGCCAGACACGGCGGGGAGCCAAAGACGTCGACCGGAGCCAACATTTGATCTTAGATCCACAAACCCTATTGGAAAACAGAAGCCGGATGTTAAACAATTTTCAAGTTCTCTAAAAAACAGTCAATGTTTCAAGTTGAACCTTTTCTCACTTATAACTGGTTTAAAACAGCATTTCTCGTATAATTTTTGTTATAAAATTTTTTAGCATCTTAAAAAATTAAATTTTGAAATTTACTGGGGAGCCATGGCCCTTCCCGGCCCCCTCTAGATCCGCCACTCTGTGTATTTATTGTGTACATCATTGGTATATATCAATAGTGTACATATATGTTCCAATGCAATTTTAGAGAGAAGGTGGCGAGAGAGAGAGAGAGAGAGAGAGAGAGACAGAACAGGAGAGCATAGAGAGATGCGAGGAGAAAACAAGCATAGGTCTCATCTTAAATATTAATAATTAATCTTCTCAATTAATTGCTCACATTGTTGACAAACAATTTAACACTCTTCTTCCTCATAGGTGGTTGTTTCAACAGTGATGACATGAGTAATATAATATATACCGGCACGAGGTTTAAATTCCGGACTCATCGCACCTTCTCAGACAGAGCATTCTCCGTTGCTGGACCGACGACAGCCTGGAACGCAATACCCACTACTATTAGAGAATCCACAACTCTTCATGAATTTAAAATTAAATTAAAATCATACTTGCTTTCTTTATAATAGCTTACTTTTCCTACGCGATCGCTTTCGATCAAAATTTGTTTTGTTTTAAGCGATTAATAAATGATGATAAATAAATACTGTAAATGTAGTCTTGAAATATTTAAGTAAATGTAATCTCTATAATTATACGTAATTACAAATGATACATCTCTTGGGTTTTTTATCGTTTTTTTGTCTCTTAACCGTTTTCTTTCTCTGTGTTCATTAATTCTCTCTTCTTCACGTTTCCATTTCTCATTATTCTCGGTTCATTTCCGCCACAACCTGCTACCGACGATGACGTCAGTCATGTTGCCAATATCAACTATAAAAATAAAAACATTATTCATATCTCAGATAATTACAATTATTATATTTATATATCGGTGGTGACGGAAGTATCTGGGATCTTTTTGTGCCCAAACTTTAATTTCAGATGGTAAGAAGGAGTGGGGGGTACAGGGGATAGACCACTGTACTCTGATGGTCGAGGTGGTCCCGTTAATGATTTAATCGTCATTATCTCGTTGTTCTACGGAGAATGGGTTGATGTAATGAAGGGTTATGTGATAATCATTTGCAGGTTTATTGAAAAGGTGGAAGATCGGTTGAAGGATAACTAAGAAAGAAAGAAAGAGAGTGAGAGAGAAAGAGAGAGAGAGAGAGAGAGAGAGACGAATATAATGAATATGATCTCTAAATAGCCAATGAGAAGATTTTTTGGGAAACATTTGATTGGAAATATCGACCTGGATTGGGCCAACGATCAGTATCTGTGACACACACACATACATGAAAATACATACATGCATATACACATACATACATGCACATATACATACATACATGCACATATACACATACACATAGGCACACACATACGTACACCTACATACACATAAACACACACATACATACACTTACATACACATACATACACACATCGGAACAAAACTCAGACTGCAGTGTTGTCCTTCGTCTGCAAAATAATATCAATATCTTCTTCCTTTTTATGGGGTCCATCTCCTCCCATGATGGAACATTTTTTTTACTTCACTTTCATTTTATCAAAAGTTTTCTTATTTTTCCGTTCTTTACCTTTGAGAGTTGTACCTTATCTATATTTTTATTTCATTTTGTTTTTTTACAAACTTTTATTTAGGTTACAATCTCTGTTTGTGTGTGTGTGTCTTTCTCTGTGCGCAAATCTTGCAAGTAAAATTTAACCAGCTTTTTGACTAGCTAGGAAGCTGAAACTTTCAGCATAGCTATATATTGGATGACAATACATGATTCAATTAGAAAAAAGCTCAATTTGAACATCTTTCGTATTTCTAAATTGAGTGTATTTGAAATAAAAGTTTTTGTTGAAAAACTCGTTTTTTCCTTTGCTTGTTTTATTTTGTTTTTATTTTGCTTTTTTATTTTTTATATTTTTTATGTTGTTTTGTTTTGTTTCATTCCGTTTAGCTGACTTTTTAGGGTTCAGGTGCTTAAAAACGAGCTGGTTGTGTTTCTAAAGTGAAAGTGTCCTGGGAAACTTGTCTGCTTTCATCTCCAGGTGGTTTATTGCCGGATCAATTTTGTACCAAGTAGTTAGTTGTAGTTTAAGTGGAATTAGTGGTGTTGTGTTAACTACTGGGGCTGCTTAGTTGGAACAGCAGTGGTGGTAGTTGCTGTTGTTGTTGTTGTTGATTGGACAGCTGAGATTAATAAATTAATTAACAGCTGCAGTCAGCTGATTTCTTGTCAAGATATTTGAAATTGAAATTGTGAGGTCAAAGTTGATGATGACTCATGAAAGAATTACTTAAATAGGATGGCAGCAAGATGACTTAAGTCACGATGTCATGACGATGACTTCGATGGCGTCAACATGATGATAAACAAGCATTTTAGTACCAATTAATTCAAGGTGTGTCGCCAGTGTCTGATTGGTCGTGTAAATTACGGGCGCTTGTACATCTACGTTTGCATCTGTACATCTCCGTTTGCATCTGTACATCTCCGTTTGCATCTGTACATCTCCGTTTGCATCTGTACATCTCCGTTTGCATCTGTACATATCCGTTTGCATCTGTACATCTCCGTTTGTTTGTACATCTCCGTTTGCATCTGTACATATCCGTTTGCATCTGTACATATCCGTTTGCATCTGTACATTTCCATTTGTTTGTACATCTCCGTTTGCATCTGTACATCTCCGTTTGCATCTGTACATATCCGTTTGCATCTGTACATCTCCGTTTGTTTGTACATCTCCGTTTGCATCTGTACATATCCGTTTGCATCTGTACATATCCGTTTGCATCTGTACATCTCCGTTTGCATCTGTACATCTCCGTTTGCATCTGTACATATCCGTTTGCATCTGTACATCTCCGTTTGTTTGTACATCTCCGTTTGCATCTGTACATATCCGTTTGCATCTGTACATATCCGTTTGCATCTGTACATTTCCGTTTGTTTGTACATTTCCGTTTGTTTGTACATCTCCGTTTGTTTGTACATCTCCGTTTGCATCTGATCTGTACATATCCGTTTGCATCTGTACATATCCGTTTGCATCTGTACATATCCGTTTGCATCTGTACATCTCTGTTTGTTTGTACATCTCCGTTTGTTTGTACATCTCCGTTTGTTTGTACATCTCCGTTTGTTTGTACATCTCCGTTTGCATCTGTACATCTCCGTTTGCCGGAAGGCCGAATTATCTCTTCCGGAAATATTTTTTAAAGATCTATGATTATTTTTTTTGGCCAATTTATTGTCATATGACCAAGAATCGACATGAGAGAAAGACGTTCGTGCGTGTATATATGTGTGTGTGTGTGTGTGTGTGTGTGTGTGTGTGTGTGTGTGTGAACGACAGAGAAACGACGAAGGAGGAAACAGAAAACATTCTGTGAGTTAGAGGAATTTTATAACTGAAAGGTTTTTTTGTTGCTGGAATGGCTGGAAATCATGCACATTGGATAAATGGTGTTTTCATCGGGGAGGAAAGTTATAGGGTTGGTGATGATGTCGATAAGGATGGTGATGTAGCCCAGAGAATAGCACTGACGATATGATGCTTGTTGAGGATTGTTGACATTCTGTACGTTAGGTTAGGCGTCGTCATGACATTATTATTTGACCTTGAAGTCAAACGTTCATTAAGACGAGTCGTCAAAATTGACTCAAGTCACGAAAGACGTCAGCAAAAAAACGAAATAAATTTTACGTCGTCGGAGTCGTTTAATTACAACATTAGAAGAAAATTACTGGGACTTGACAAGATTAAAAATAACCAATATCATCTCTTTTTCTCCTCTCTTTCTCTCTCCTTCTCTCTCTTTCTCTGTCTTTCTATCTCTTTCTTTCTCTCTTTTTCTCTCTGTCTGTCTGTCTCTGTGTCTACCTTGCTTTCATGTCTTATAGCCAAGTAGTTCTTTGGTAGGATTCCATAAAATGAATTAACCAACCTGATTGGACCAGCTCACATGTGTTTTCATTATCATGATTTATGCAATATATATATATATATATATATATATATATATATATATATATATATATATATATATATATATATATATATATATATATATATATATATATATATATATATATATATATATATATATATATATATATATTATTAATAGTATTATTATTAATTTTATTTTGAATCTTGGTGTGTTTAATAAAAAAAAACCAAAATAATTGATAACACAAAAAAACGTATGCTGGGTCAGCTAGTATATTTATAAATGTGCTTTATTGCTGAATATTTTTCACATGTTGTTTTTACTTTTTAGCATAGACATTAAAACACATGTTGCATGTTGTGTGTTTGTGAACCAGGCAGGGACTGATGACCACTGATACAAAATGGCAGCTGTTATGAATAATATTCAATTAATTCTTGAGTTTTATTTCTTCGTTTCTTTTTTTTTTATAATTTACCTCATCTTTTGAAAGAAATTCAATTATGTTTACATTTCAGAACTTTTTAAGCGCAATCCCGAATGCACTTGTGATGATGGTTTTCTTGATTAGAACAAAAATACAAACAAAATTAATAATTAATGCTTATAACGTTTCCATAAAATGTATTGTTTCCATCAGCATGATCATCATTATCATCGTCGCCACCATCATCATCATCATCGTCATCATCTTCACCATGATAATGGTTATTGTATTTTTTTGATTTAATATCCAAACAACATGTAGTTCACACTTTATAATATTTCTTCCAGAGTTATATTCATTTATGACAACCTTCCCCCCCCCCCGCCGCAACCTGACCCAGTAAAAATCAGAAATAAACTAAAACAGTTGACACAATTTGACCCAAGCTGCTGATCAAAGGACAGCTGTTTGATAGTTACCCCTGCAAGCAGTCAGCCATCTTGTTGTTTTTCTACCAATACTTTTGTTGCTAAGAGCTTTTTGGTGCAAAAACATTGTCCATATAATCAAAATAAACTAATAAATATTATATTTATATATGAACATATTTACAATTTATTTGAACATTTGTTTTAAAATCTTGAGCGTAAACTATGCTGGACGGAGATGAATTAATTGTTGAATTATGTCTGACCTGCTTATGATTAGTATTAAATTATAATTAGTTGGAGGAGATTGGAATTATTCATTTATAATGATTATATATTTAAAACAATATTAAATATATTAAACGTTTCCAAAGGGTTGTCCTAATATAGACTTGTGTTATTTCTTCCATTTGTATACTTCATACAATGGTGAATATTTTTAACAGAGTATGACAGGACTGACATAATAATATATTGGCCGTGAAGACCAATAATTGATCTCCCACATTGAGTTATGTTGAACCTTGTTTTCCTCAGCATAGCCAAGACATGTCGGTAATTTATAACAACTAGATGTGCAATAAATCGAACCATGCATCATTTAAATTTTTTCCCATTATTTATAATAATCAACTATGGTTTATTTAGGTCAGGATTGTGAAGTTTTAATTTTTAATAAAATATTTGTTTATTCCATATTGATTCAAAAATATATTATATTTTTAATCTTTTCAAATCGAGCTGAAATTTTGTGGGTTTGTTTGTTGCTGCAGACTTTAAATTCTATAAAATATTTGGATCGGTTATCCAACATTTGAGTGAATTTTTTTCAAATTGTATACATGATTATGTTCACGGAGCTTATAGTTTACGATATTATACCGGTTTTGTTTCAGTTGTTATGAGTTTCATTTTTCTGTTTTCCATTTCGTTTTTGCTCGGTCATTTTGATCACGTTATGACTGGATCAACTGAATAATTTAAGAATACAGATAACAGAGCAAGGGAGAAAAACGATAAAAAACCCCTAAAAACTCGGGACAACAACGGGTACCTCGCTAGTTTTTATATATAATAATTATTTGAAAATGTAAAATGTATTCTCAATGTTATTTTAAATACATTTTATCTACCCACGTTTTCTGATATAAAGAGCGAGAACGAGCAGGATTGGGAAAGCTAGTGGAAACAGGAGAGCTGGAAAGTGTACGGGGAGCGGGAGAGCAAGCAGGAAAGGGAAATTAAGCGGAAGAGCGAGAAGGCACAGGGGAGCAAGCGGGGAAGGAAATGGGAGCACGAGATAGACAAAAAGCAAGAGAGTGAGAAAAACAATAGAAAAACCTCTAAAGACCCTGGGCAATTGCGGGTAACCCCACTAGTTTTTAATTAAAACAGCAGTACACAGTCGTGCATAGATAAACATGCATTCGTACATACACAGACACACACATGCATACACAGATGTACACATGTATACATACACGGACAGTCGCATGCCATACGTTAAAGACTTAAAGATGTACATTAGGCTTATTAGACAAACAAATAAATAATATAAATGAATTCTAAATTTATTTTTTTCCTTTTCCTATCCAGATCTCCTCCAATCATCAATCAGAAGAACCTCACCATTAGATCGACGACATCATCATCATCTCGTGGTCAGCTTTTCCTTCCTTCATTGACTCAGAGGGATCCGGATTGATATATATTTATATATAATTCTCAGCACTTGCTGCAGCAGCGTAGAGCATTTATCTCTTCTCTTTGTTCTTCGGTATCTCTATCTTTCTCATTTCCCTTCTTTTTTTATCACAATCTTTCATTTCTAACTAATTTTTTACTTTCATTTACAAAGCAACATTTCCAGGCACACGCCGCGATACGATTATGTTTCCTCTTTCTCTTCATCTCTCAGGTTGGTGAAAACGAGTTACTCGCTTAGCTTTCCCCTAAATCGTCTCGCTAATAATCACGAGGTGTTTTGGAAAAGAAAAAGAAAACATAAAAGAAAGTGGCTTTGTAGGATCATCATCATCAACACAGCTATATTTCCTTCTGTCTGGTAACACCCTTATTACAAAATAACCTTTTAACCTTTCCTCTTGTGCTTTGCCAGCTTACAGCCTGAAGAACTTTATCTCTTGGATTACAACAACAAGACATCATAGCATCAATCATAACATTTGCTACTACTTTCACCACTACTACTACTACTACTACTACTACTACTTCCACACTACTACTACTACTACTTGCTACACCAGACGTGAGAATTATCTCGCCAGTTTGTGTCTTGCACCGGCAGGGAAACAATACAGCCCGGCGGGGTCTCAGATTTACCGTCACTCGCCACGTCTCGACTCCTCGCGTGCGTGCGGCACTTCGTTAGAGTTTGCGATCTGAAAAATTTCCCGTTTTTTTTTTACCCTCCGAGACGGAAGAATTGCCGGGCAAACAGTTTTATGTAATTTGACGACGTTGGTGGTTTATCATTTCACATCCTTCTCTCTCTCTCTCTTTCTAGCTCGAGCGTTGTTTGCACAACACTGTAGTTGTAACGAATCGCGACATTAGAAAGCGAATTCTGACGACAACATTTCCAGTACTACCGACGACTTCCAACCATGGGAAAAGAGCAGAGCAAGTTGAAGCCGGAAGTCTTAGAGGACCTGCGCAAGAACACGGCGTTCACGGACGAAGAGATCAAGGAATGGTACAAGGGTTTCATGAAGGACTGCCCCTCCGGAAAACTACCGAAGGACGAGTTCAAAAAGATTTACGCCAATTTCTTTCCGAGCGGGGACGCGTCGCTGTTCGCAGGTCTGTTATGTCTGTTATTATTATTTGCTGGATTGCCACGACGAAAGTGTGGATTCGAATCCATCCACCCCTCCCTCCAATCGGCTTGGATTTTGTAAATGTTACAGCAGCTGTACAACTCATGTGCACTGTGCTTTCTTGATTCAATACTTGTGGTGTTTAATTAATATTAGATGTACTACTTTACACTATACAGCAATGTCTTCAATGTACAATATCGGTATTGCATATTATATTATACTAACCGGGATAACCGGTTTCGACCGGTTTTGTTGTTTGTTTTTTGGCCCTGAAACGCCAAATGGTTAGCAGAATTTTACTAAGTGGACACGAACCACCTTTTGACCATGCTCCTCAGGTGCACTAAATTCCAATAGAATTATATATTATATTATATTATATTATATTATATTATATTATATTATATTATATTATATTATATTATATTATATTATATTATATTATATTATATTATATTATATTATATTATATTATGTTATGTTATGTTATGTTATGTTATGTTATGTTAAGTTACGCTATATTATATTTATTATATTGTATTATATATTATATTATATTATATTATATTATGTTATGTTATGTTATGTTATGTTATGTTATGTTATGTATGTTATGCTATATTATATTATATTTATTATATTATATTATATTATATTATATTATATTATATTATATTATATTATATTATATTATATTATATTATATTATATTATATTATATTATATTATATTATATTATATTATATTATATTATATTATATTATATTATATTATATTATATTATATTATATATTATATTATATATTATATTAAATATGTGTATTGGTTTAAATTCTCACTAGTCAATCATCACAATAATATCAATAAATCCAAAGAACTAGCTAGCAGCACGTCATAAATCACGGAGGTTATAGTTTTGCAGAGAAGAAAAAAAATTTATACGTATTACCATAAAATGCATAAATAAAATGATCAAGCGATGAAAGAATGCGTGCGTGCACTCAAAATACGTCCGTGCCGAGCATGTCTGTCGAGATTGGAAATGGAAAGGAGGGGAGAAGGAAGGAGGCAGTTCGATTGCAATGCAATTTACGAGCAATACCGGGACGTAACGCGTTGAACACTTTGCTCTCGTGTGTGTGTGCTGTTTAACATTTTTACGCCTTTTTCACTCTCTCTCTCTCTCTTTTCGGTAAATATTACGGTGATGCATCGTGACACGTGGGCTGCTTCGCTCTCTCGCGCTTCTTCTGGCTGGTTGTAAGAAAGAGCTTTTGCGATGATGTATTTATTTATCGTAATCGTTGTTCGCTGCTTCACCCCTTCCAGAAAAGAAAGAGAAGAAAAAGAGGGGGCTCACTGGAGGGACGTTGAAGGACGGTTATCGTAAGCGGTCCCGAGTTCCGTGCCGACGTCGTACCCCGTAATTGTTTTCGGTCGGTTCGGAAACGGCGATCGATATAAATAATACGATTTGTGGTTATTATCGTTCGCAGAGAGAGCGTTTGAAAGAATGTGTGTGTGCTGTAAAACTACTTTTTTTTCATTTTGTTTTTTTCCACACGCACAACAAGTCAGCTGACTCGGTTAATATTAGGAGGTGGAAAATATTTCTTTCCAATGTTACGTTCTCCTGGTTTTGGAGTCTATGTTTTAAATGGTTGCTCATTCCTTTCCATCAAATGAGTTTTTCTGTTATTTTTTTAATCTGAAAGCACTTATCTCGTGTGCTCTGTACACATGTGCTTCGTTTACTCAAATTTCTTGGTGTGTATGTTTGTGTGTGTGTGTGTTTGTTTGTTTGTTTGTGTATGTGAACACGAGTGAGTGATCACCAACATATTCATTCTCTCATTACCTCAGGAACCAACAAATTTGTAGTCATAACAACCAATTGTTTTTTGAGTTTTTCGGTTTCTTTCCCTTTGTTAGATATTAATTCCTTTAAATTATTTTTTTAATTTTTAATTTAATTTTGTTTTTGTAATTTAATCATAATATCTATTTTCTTCTTTTAAGAAATTTGTCCGCACCTCGGCATAGGCGGACACTTATAATTGCTTACTCGTTCTATTATTCTCTTGCATCTCAGAGAATTTATTAGAACGCAGCCTTCTAACTAACAAATTCGTACTGAAATGTTTCATTCTTTGTAGTTGATACTCAACTTCTTGCAGTGACGTGGCGTCAGACGTAATAAAAACTCGGGATTACGACATTTTTACGATCCGGCGTCTGAGTTCAAGCGAATAAAAAAATATAAAATTTTAATTAAATTTAATTCTTTGTATGTTTTCACCACTCCGAGTTCTCTTTCGGATCTTTTTTTTGTTGTTCTATCAAATCTTTCAATCAATTTATTTATCTTTGTTTTTTTTGTTTCCCCTGCCATCTTGTGGAATTTTAAACAATAATAAGAAAAAAAGATATGAAATTTTCGTCTGCTTCTTTGCTGAACCGTAGAAGTTCTGATTGCTGAAAAAAATCCTCGTTAGGCTTTCTCTGAGCTGTTCGTGTTGCCGCGGATTGAAAAGCGGTAGTTCAGGTGTCGTGTCTCGCAGAAAATTTAAGAACAATAATAATAATAATAATTTTATTAATTATTACTATTAAGTAATTGTTTACAAAATATGTTTAGTTGCAGGCAAAAAAGTTTTTTTGGATTATGCAGGGAATGTGTATTACATAAAATCTACATAAAACACATGCGTTTGAGCTGTTTGTAAACGTGACTCATCATTACATAAAATCTACATAAAACACATGCGTTTGAGCTATTTGTAAACGTTGTTCATAAAAATTTTCTTTTCTTTTTTCCGTATAAAAAGGCCACGTATTCAGGACATTCGACATGAACAACGACGGAACGATCGACTTCCGAGAGTTCCTCTGCGCGCTCAGCGTCACGTCGAGAGGCAACCTGGAGCAGAAACTCCAGTGGGCGTTCAACATGTACGACCTCGACGGCAACGGGTTCATCTCGAAGCGGGAGATGCTCGAGATAGTCAGTGTTAGTCGAGAGTTATTTTCAATTTCTATAATCGTTCGACATGGACGTGTGTTGACGGGTGTCACGCTGACCGACGGGGGTCAAATTTGATTCTTCAGTTTCGTTTCTATTTATTATTATTTTTAGAGAGAAATGTTCACTTTCAGATGCTCCGCGGTTTCTTTAAAAGTCTCCCAGCTTGAGTTCAGTTGCGTTTGAATAATTCAAGAAGCGCCGGTTTTCAGTAGCTTTAAATCATTTCGATGTAAATATAATTGTCTGGATGTCGCGTTTCCCCGTTCGCATCAGAAATAGCAATGTTATTTATAAGATTCATCTCAAAATTAGGTGTATGGAGAGTATGGCCGTTGCACGTTTGTTTTCCCGGTTGTTTTCAGGCACGTAATAATAGGAGTGTGCGACAATGAATGGTCGTTGCTGCGAACGGCTTATTAAGAGGTCGCCAATAATAGAGCTTCTTGTTTTAAATTTTCTTCTGTGCGGCCTAATTAAGTGTCTATTAAAGATGGCGGCTATGAATGGAGATATTATTAAACAGAACATTTTATTTTAATTAGACAGTTTACAGCGAGGATAATTGTTTGCATGATAAAGAATAATTTGGGGAATTTATGTGCAAGTATTATGCATTCTTAAGGCTTATTAAATATATAAATATATATATATATATATATATATATATATATATATATATAAGGCAATGTGTGTGCATGTGTGTGTAATGTATGTTCGCTCATCACATCCGAACTGCTGGAGCAATCAAAACAAAATTGGGCAAGGAGGTGGTCCTCATAGGGAGTAAGGTTTAAAGAGAGTTTAAACTTGTACTTGTTAATCCTAGGGTTACAAATAGAGAGAAAAATACAAGAAAGTAATATATAAAATATACTAATAGCGAAAGAGTAAAATGACAACCTTTTTAAAACAAGAATATAATATGCTTTCAAAATAAAATATAACATACTTTCAAAATTAATAATCTAAATATTTTTGTTTGTTTTTAATCTTTGTTGTCATTAAATTTAAATCGTATCGCACAAATATTATCTTGTTCCTCTCCTAACAAATATGCATGTGAATGTAATGCAAACATTACATGTATTCGTGCAAACATTACGTGCGTCCGGCCTATTGATATCTTGCTCTCTCACTCCCTGTAAAGTAACCTTATCGTATGACCTGAATAAAAGATGAATTAATATAATAATATTGCGGGGGGACGTGAAAGACAATCAACGGAACTAGGCTCAAGAGACGCTTAAAATTCCTGGAAGAGACCGTCGAAACGACTCCACAAATAGTCAGCAATTTCCACGACGACGTTAAAACGAAACGTGTTCGACGGAAGTAGGACTGACGGTTCGCTTGCCTTTTCATATTTCACGCGTTCGCTCGGGCATTGAGTAAATAAATGGCCGTTGTCTTGTTTCTTGATGCAGGGAATTTTTCAGGGTTTTACTTTTGCAGTTTTGGCACGTAAAAAATGTCGTGAAATTTAATGGCCTCGCTTTTTCGATCCGATGTAGGATTAATATTCAATGCTTGAAAGCTTTATAATTATTTTAATATAAAAATATTGAATTGTTGAAAACAATAAATGCATCAATTTTTTTATTTAAATTCTTATTTTATTTTCTTATTTTTCTCATTAATTTTGTTCGGGCTGATTTATTCGATCATATAATAATACATAGAATTTAAAGGCTAAATAATAAATGAGCTGCACGGACCGTTCAATAAATATTCCACAGGCCATATACAAGATGGTGGGCAGTGCGGTAAAGATGCCGGACGACGAATCCACCCCGGAGAAGCGGACCGACAAGATATTCAGGCAGATGGATAAGAATCTCGACGACAAGCTATCTCTCAAGGAGTTCATCGAGGGAGCCATGAACGATTCGACCATCGTCCAGTTGCTCCAGTGCGACTCGGCACAGCCCTGATCCATCGACGACCTTCGGAGGGGGGTGCTTTCTCGACCGCGGCGTGCGTCCCTGCTGTCCTCCTAGGAAGGAAATAATTTCCCGATGACGTTTCTCATTCATTCATTCGTTTGTTCGTTCGTTTGTTTCTCCTTCGTGGATGTGCGTGTTTTGCTGCTTCCATCGTGCGATCTGTCTCTGGTGATGATGATGAAAGTCTTATTTAAGATAAAAACATTGTTTTTTCCTTCTTTTCCGTCGAGTTCGCTGTAGCTGTATTTTTCGTTCATAAATGATTTTGTTTTCTCCTCAAGATGAAAGCAACATCGACCCCTGATGCAGTACGCACTAATTTATCGAGTCTCAACTTTTTTTTTTTCATCGAGCATCCAATCTCTATGCAGACTCACTCGGTCATTCCGAATTAAGTTAGAAGGAATTCTGTTTCACGTTTCCGACTATTACACTCGAAGCTGTCAACGCTGCGGCCGTTCTGCTCGGACGAAGAGGTTCGATTCCTACCGCGAAGCGTCCTGTCACTTTTCAAATCATAGACTCGATCGATACATAAGATGTTCTATCCAAGAAGATGTGCATCGTGTGTTTTTTATTGCAAAAAGAAGCAATTATTTTATTAATCTAGTTTAGATTCGCTTGTTCAATCTTAAGAATCTAGAATCGAAACTTTCGTTTCGTTTTTTTTTTTTTTTTGGAAAAATTTGCTTTTTTCTTTGGAAATTGAAGTTTGGTCGGGTCGGTTGACTTTTTTGAATTCAAATCAGTATTTGCATGTGCACAGCCTAAAAAAAGTCATTTTCACTCTTGACGAGACCTCAACGACTACTAATAATCGATTCCTTTCCCCCCTCTCCCCCCCATCTTGCTCGTTCATTCGTTCGTTCGTCCGTTCACGTCTTTTCTTTCTTCTCAAGAATTTCATGCCACCATCCTGACCTTGCTCAAAAGTGCTTCTCGTTTTTAGGTATCTACGCCATATTAAAACGTGTTCCTGGTTAATTATTTTTTTTCCCGCTTTTCTGTTTTACAAAAGTAGTCCTGAAAGCTCGTAGGTATATAACAAGCAAGCCGTGAAGTCTGACTCATGAATCTCTGCAGAATATTTTCCTTGCGTTTCGCTGAAATAGGATTTAGACTTGGAATTTGAATAAAAAATGCTTTAGAGGTGTACTCTGTTTAATTTTTGTCCTATTTCTAACGGTGTCCACGCGGCTTTTTCGTTTTCCGCTTCTCCAGAATACACACGTCCTGAGTTTGCATGCTATATATATAGTAGTAGCCTTCCTTGTAGATTTTTTCAATATATATACTTTTTTTTGTCACCACGACTACGAATAACTTCTTAAACTTCTACGGAGTCTGCTAAACAACGTCAAATAATATTATTATTGATTTGTCGAATTTTTTTATATATTTTCCACTTCAAGACTTGTTGTCTATAACGTGTGTTGGTCTACAAATTTCAATAAAAAAAACAAAACAAATTTACGAAACTCTGTCGTTCTGACCGTGAACTTGCAGTCGTTGCATTCATCGCATAAATCATAAAGTGTGATTGATGCTGAAAGTCGCTGTTGGTCAGTGTCTCTTTAAAAAGTCACATTATTATTATTATTATTGTTATTATTATTATTATTATTATTATTATTATTATTATTATTATTACAGTTGCCTGGATAAAAATGTTATACGTTTCTATTGCGGTTACTTAGCCTAAAAAGGTTATATATTACTATTACAAGTAACTGAATAATATAATAGGTACTTATTCCTAAATTCATATTCCTCACATAAAAAAAGGTTATTTATTACTATTACAAGATACTGTTCTAAAATTCTTACTACTCTTATTAAAAAAAGTTATATATTATTATTACAAGTTACTAAATAATATAATATTTGTTCTTAAATTCATGCTCCTCTTATGAATAAACCGTCTATTTTTTATTAAATGATTCTTTATATCCAATAACTTATCACTTACCTCTCTCTATTTTTTTTTTTTTTTTTTTTTTTTTTTTTCTTAATTTCTTTTTTTTTTTTTAACTTTAACAATTCTATTATTATTATTATTATTATTCCAACCTTGAAAAATCCTACTTCCTTGCTATCTAGTTATATGGGTTCATTTAAAACATATCATTTCGCGTCTTAAAACACATGGTGTAAAAGACTATAAACTATAATAAAAAAAAAAAAAAAAAAAACATATCATTTCTGTCTAAAAAAAATTTTTTTTAAAGTCGTTTATCTACAGTTGTTCAATTACTTGAATTAATTTTCTCTCCTTTTATCAACAGAGTCTGATTTTAGAACTGGACTCTCAAAGAGACTTCTCTGGTTAAACTAACCTAATTTTATCTGCAGATAATTTTGAATTTACCTATTCTGTAATTATCTGTGGCTTGACTTCTGTTTTTGTAATTTTCTTGACCACTCTATCCCTTCAAGAGAAATTTTTGTTGATATTTCTGGCGTATTCTTATCTGGGCAAAAGTTATAATTTTCAAATTGATCCCATTATGTTCTTTTTAATGGTCCTACATCGAATCATATTACTCATGATTAATTATGTTGTTCCGCAGAGTTCCATTCTTGGTCCTCTTTATTCTCAACAATTATGAACTACCTCAAATTATATCATCTTTTTCTCTCTGATGACTCATCTATTTATTTATTCTGACTTCCCACAATTGTTTTCTTAATTTTCTTTTTTCTCATACTATTTTATCTTGTCTTGAAATAATTTAAATTATTAATTTAAACTCAAACCTTCTAATTATTTCCTAATAGGTCTTCATTTACTTTTCCTTCTCTTAGGGTTTCTTTCATCATAGTTCTTTTTGCTTGACACATCGCCAGTTATTTGCAGTTTTAATTTTCTCTTTCGTTCAAATTTTTCTTTTAATCAACAGTTAATAAATCCTTTTTCTTCCATCTTCACAGGATAAAACAACGACTTCCATTTCTTTCTAGATGGTTCCACACATCAACATCTAGTACAATAAGAATTATACTGTCTAGGATAAACTAAATTTGAATTTTATTACGCAATTTTGATGGTCGTACATAGGCACTTTTGGCTTGGAAAGGGTTAAAACCATAAAACACCAACGGATTAATAAATTTTTCCCAAAATTGATATATACTACCCGCTAAATGTTTTACTTAAGTGTACCAAATTTCACGGAAATCTGTTTGGCGGTTTTTTGAGTTTTAGTGAGACTTCGCACAGCTATATAATTTTATATATATAGTTATTTTTTCAAGAATGGCTACTGGCTGAAGAGTAATTGTACTTCATTTTCAGAAAATTTCTCCAAAATTGCTGAGTTTTGATTTTTTCGAAAAAGGTTTTGTTTGGCTCGGACTTGTCTACCTGAGAATCGCGACGAAGAGCTTGCTCGGTAGGCCAAACTCCTTGCAAATAGAATCAATTTAAAGTTTACCCCCATCATTGACTTATTTTTCAACTCCTTGCAAATAGAATCAATTTAAAGTTTACCCCATCATTGATTAATTTTTAAACTCCTTGCAAATAGAATCAATTTAAAGTTTACCCCCATCATTGACTTATTTTTAACCTCCTTGCAAATAGAATCAATTTAAAGTTTACCCCCATCATTGACTTATTTTTAAACTCCTTGCAAATAGAATCAATTTAAAGTTTACCTCCATCATTTACTTATTTTAGAAAAAAAATACTCCTCTTCCAGTTTTCGACTTTTTAGAGGAAAATTCGATTAGGTTTCACCTCCGCCCTGTTTCTGTAGGTCAAAATTTGTCTATGCCAGGTAAGCCAAGTGATAGCCAGCTCGGCTCTGCCTGCGACTCCCTTCCCAGTCATCACCTATTTTATGGAGAAAGGCTCAGTAATTGCGAGCCAGTTCCAACCTGAATGAAGGAGGAGGGCAGTTAAAAGGATCAAATTATGATTCACGACAGGAATTATACTTAGGTGCTTCCTATATACAGCTATTTCAGTCTTTAAATACCTGATGTAAAAGACTATAAACTATTTATAAATGAAATTTTTGAATGTGGGGCTTTTCACATTCACAGTGGCTTAGTTAGGGTTTTTGGCGCTCGGGGCAGTCTAAGCCAGTAGGAAATCCCATTATTTACAAACAAACTGATAACTGGAGGGGGGGGGGTAGTCGTAGGTACTTTTCTTAAATTTTTTGATAATGTTAAACTTTTTCCTCCAAAAATACCTGATGACCGGGGTTGAGGTGACTATAGGTGCTTTCCTCAAAAATTTTCAAAAACCTTATACACCTGCCACCACTCATATTGAACCCCTAGCCACAGGCGTCCTGGGCGGATGCCCCTTCGTTACGCCACTGGCCTTTTAGCATCTGTCCCCCACGGATTCGATGAAATGACATCACTAGATATTTCCTCTGAAGTTCTATTTCTCAAATATAAAAGCCAAATAAACAGATTAAACCCAGTGGGAAATTAAGCTATGTGATAGAGATTAGTTTCAATGCCGATGTGTAAGCAAACAATGTTATTCATAGCAGTGCTCTTGTGACTAGCGTTTCGATTCAGTGTTGAAACGAGCCGGATTGCTGACGGGCCGCAAAAAAATCGGTCCGAACAGCACTCTTAAGATATCCACCAATTGAAGCATTACCTACCAGGGCTTTTATTAAATAAGCGATGCAAATCCAGTAGGAAATGAAATAGACTAGATCATTTGGGTAAGTTTTATTTATATATTCAAGCCGCACAAACACAACAACAATCTCGTCTCAAGCTGCACTCGTAGCGATTGGTACTTGAGAGAAACTTTACAACGTTCTTGTCTAAAACGATTTAATCGTTATTGCGGCTTGCAACTTCTTGCTTTCCTTTTCTACTGATTTATTTCACGACTTTCACTACTTTTCCTATTCCAATTGTGCGACCTGTAGAATAAAGAAAAGAAAATAAAATCAGAAAATTTAACTATCACATAAACCCCCGTTGGGGTAGACTCTTCCCGGGCCTGCCCATTTCATAAGCGCATGACATCAAGCACGGACCAAATTAGCAAGCGTAAAACCCCTAGATTTGGCACAACCTCGGACCAGCCTGTTTTGATAACCCTAAAACGAAGTCCCGGTTCATTTCAGGGCTCTATTTTCAAATGGCTACAAAAAAATATGAATAAATAAAAAAAAACAGTGTGCATACTTTCGTCTCTCAGTGTGAACCGTCCGAGCTGGGGGAAATTTTCGAACGCCTCGAGGCAGATCATACCCCCGACCACTTCCAACCTGATGATGGCTACCTGGTCTTGCTTGATGTACCGGGGCCTCACAGATGACTTCTCATCCGTTTTTTTGTCGATCAAGCAGATCAAGGCCTGGAGAAGAAAAGAACGAACAAGAATCTTATGTAATTTCAAAAATAATCAATATTATTATTTTAAAAACCAAATGTTAACAATCCACTGCCCAACATTAACTTAATAATAAACTATGAACTTGAATACAACACGATAAATGAAAATGCTAACTAAAACCAGGCACTACATTATGACCAATTACACCAGCATAATTAACTATTAGATTCCTTGAAAAAATGTGTAGATAAAATGTGAAACAATTCCTTACTCTGACTACCACATCTTCGGCACAGGTGTGGATGTGCATTCGGCTCTGATACCCGGCACAAATGATGGACTTGTGCTCCAAGATAACGACCTGGAAGAAAAATCGACAAAGTTAAAAAAGATGAACACACGTAACAAGTAACACGGTAGCCAGCGTGCATTGCGGCTCACGCGAGATCCGCAAAGATTGAACAAAGCTTGTTTACTGAGATTTGATTATATGCAGACACAAAAGTCGTCTTGCTCGTAAAGATTTATGCATGCGCATCTTTACAGATCCTTGTAAAGATTTATGCATGCGCATCTTTACAGATCCTTGTAAAGATTTATGCATGCGCATCTTTACACATCCTTGTAAAGATTTATGCATGCACATTTTACAGATCATTGTAAAGATTTATGCATGCGCATATTTACGGATCATAGCCAGCCGATCATCTCCGACCGGAACCAGCAGTCGAAAGAAACATAAAATCAACCTACCTTGGCGTCGAATATTCTCGCAGTGTGGCACAAGTTATCTGGAGAGCACAGGATGAAACCGGCCGTGACGTCCTGTCGCGAGAATGATAAAATGTTTAAAAGGTTTACACAAATTCAGCTTACAAGCCACGCTGGCGCTCAAGGAGCAAATCTGCTAACCTCCTCTTCGATGTTTTTCAATTTGACCTTGACATTCTCACCGGGCATGACGCTCTCTGTTTCATCGTCATCGGACCAAAGTTGCATGACTTCAACTTGGGCCTAGTTTTGTCATAATATATAAACGTCAATTTCCAGTTTTTTTAAATAATAAAATTTGTTCATCAAAACGACATCCTATTCCTTATGGAACCTCGGTGACACTGAGTTATTATATCGAGTAAGACAAAGATTTAGTAAAAAGTAGAGTTTTAAGCAGTCTCAAAAACTCCCTCCTTTCCGGAAGATCCTGAAGACAAACAGGTTGTACTAACAATACCCCCATATTGGTAGCCCCAATGTGTAATATGGTAACAAATTATGTCAAAACAAGCAAACCTTATTGGGCATGAGTGTGAGAACTTGTCCTTTTTTGATGGAACCAGATTCAAGCTTTCCAAAGACGATTGTACCCATGTCCTGGTAGAAAATTGATTGGTTGATATTAATAATTGCATAAGAATCCAACTATGAATTTACCCATGCTGACCATAAACCAGGATATAAATTTGACAAAAATTTAGAACTAGAATCATTACAACAATAATCCTCGCTAGCTACTATTAGACTTTGAATCAAAATAAACCCAACCCACTTAAAACGTGCTATATATTTGAGCCACAAATAGCACATACATATAATACAGGGTTTGAACTGCACTGAGGTGGTTTGAAATGGCATTCTAACATTTCTAACATTTTGAATTAACACCATAGAACTTTAATAACTATTTTAGAACCGAATTCTATCAAAAATGATTTTTTTCAATTTTTTAGACTTGTATATTGAGTTCAAATTCAAAAAGTACTGACCTTGAACTTATCTACAATTGGAAGCCTAACTGCACCTTCACTCATTCGACTAATGGGGGCCATGCTGTCCAGGTACTGAATCAGAGCAGGACCACTTGAAATAAAAATAATTCATACTAAATACTAGATTGATTTATATATACAATATATAACATATAAACAAACAATCATACGATACTTACACGTACCATATAAAAAAAAAAAACAATACGATACTTACTCGTACCACGGGCAGATCTCGCGGTCAACCTCTTTCAGGTTGCTTCCCATGAAGCCCGAGACGGGAATGTAAAAGATGTCCGTCTTCGGGTTGAAGCCGCACTTCTTCAGGTAAGGCGTCAGTTTGTCTTTAATCTCGTTGAACCTGGATGTTGGAGATTTGTACACGTGAATGAATGGGCATAACCAATTAGATTTAATTGTGGTTTGACAATTATAACACAGTTCATTGTCATGATTATTAATTTTAATTATTCACACTTAAAGGTAAAAGCCAGAACATTAGGATGCCACTTCATAGCTGTGCCAGGGATAGCTCCGGCTTATTGAAGTCAGTTTTACCTGCGTGCCCACCAGGTTACCCCACCACACAGTCACACAGACATTCACAATCGCTTGCCAACTCACCTGCCCTCTCCCCACTCAACGGTCGAGTCGTCCATCTTGTTGACGACGACGATGAGATGTCGGACACCTGCAGTTTTGATCAACATGGCATGCTCCCTCGTTTGACCTCCCCGTTCGAAACCGGTCTCGAATTCGCCCTTCCTGGCCGAAATTACCTGAAAGGAAATTCGAATCATTAAAAGAAAATTAAAAATATTAAATTCATTATAATAAAATTCTTAGAATTCTGGTTTAGGAAAAGCACAACAGGGAAAAAAATACTATAAAACACAAAAATGACATTTATAGACTTCTCCAACAAAGCTAGGACAGTGTCGTCATTTTAGACGTTAAAATGTAATTACTTTTGCGGCGGTTAAACTCATTTAAAAGTGTTAATTGGTTTCAGAGGAATTCCTCCATATGCTGTTTGTCCACACAAAAACTGTCAGCAAGAAAAATATGTCCGCATGCAAGGGTACTGGCAGCATGAATGGATGGATGGCTCACTTACAATCTAATCAACCAAGCTTCAAAACGTACAAGATCAATCATAAAAAGTGACAGATGCGAGCAAAACAACATTTTTAGTAGCCGTTCAATAACTGTGTTCTAATTCAGTTAATTTAAACACGCACACACTTATCATGCACACAACAAAAAATCAGAAAGATTATTTACCAAGACAGCAACATCAGCCTGAGAGGCACCTCCGATCATGTTTGGTACAAAGCCTTTGTGACCGGGCGCATCCAGAATGGTAAAGTGCTTGCTGTCGGTTTCGAAGAACCCCCGTCCGACTTCAACGGTTTTACCCTTGTCTCTCTCCTCCTGGCTTGTATCCAGGGCCCATGACAAGTACCTATTAAAGAGAAAGTTTATTTTTAAAAATTTGTATCTCATAACGGACATAAACAAAACTAGATGAGTTTATTTTTTTTAAAAGTATCACATAATGGTCGGTCATAAAAAAACCTAGATAAGAACAAAAACTGTTCAACGAGAAACACTGCTGCACGACCAAAAACTTTCCGGTTTCGTAGAGAATGAGTCGGTTTAAACCGGTTCTAACTTCGACTTAGCACAATTGAGAAAGACTTCTCAATGCAAACACCTCGCCAGCATATATATATATATATATATATATAGATATTATAACATAAACAAGATGAATCATCTGATTGAACAGTCATAAATTAGTTTACAACTCTTTGCGATAGTTCTCAGCCAACAACAACAAATCAAGTGGTATAATAGTAGTTGTTGAGCTGTCATCCTGGTACACATTCACACACACACAGACATACATACACACATACATACGATAGTGTAAATTAAATACAACACTAATAGTTATCGAGCACAGCCAGACCGTATCTGGCCATGTTAAACAGCGTAAACAAACCACAGCTTCAACAACTATTAAAAAGACCAACAAAAACAGCAGCAACAACAACAATGCATAAACAACAAATTACAGCTTCAACAACTATTAAAAACAACGATACAAGCAACAACAGCAACAACAATGCATACCAGCTTTCTCTGTTCTTCTCTTTAGCTTCTTTTTCGTATTTCTCGAGAGTCCGCTTGTCGACCTGCCCGGTGAGGAACCTGCGAAGAATTACGTGAAAAAAATTAATACACCATTATAACATTCTACACATTACCGATTTTACGTTAAAATAATGTAATGTGTAACGATTTTTGTTGAAGTAATGTAATGTAGTTATAACTAACATGATGTGACCACCGATAGTTGACTTGCCAGCATCTGCAATGTTAAGAAATTTTTTTTAAGAACACTTAAACTGAATACTTCTTTAAAAAGAATAACAATAAGCGATTAAAAGTATACTAAATGACCTACCAACGTGGCCTATAAATATGACATTGAGGTGATCTTTCCTCTTGGCTTGAGCATTGGCAACTGTCGCCTTCTTTTTGGGTTTCGGGGCAGCGGACGCACCCAGTTCTGCGTCTACGTCGACACTTCCCTCATCGGCCGTGCTCTCCGCTTCCGAGGCTTTGTCGGACCAAGTTCCTTGAGGAGGTAATATTAAAAAAAACAAGTTGTAAAAATGCCATGATTTAGATGATATAACTTTATTTGTATTGCAGCTAAAAAGCTGGATTGGAACAATGGGAAATCACATAATATGAATTATAATATATGAAATGTTAGTGTGAAATAAAGATGAATATAAGATAAAGATAAAAACAGATAGAATAAAATATAATCAAATCAGATCAATGAACTGTATCATCAATTAAGGTCATCAATTAAGACCTTTTAATTGATCTCAAATATAGCTTTCAAAATTTGAGATTTAAAAATAACTTAATATTTTACACCACCATAATAAAATTCATATTTTTGTGACAATAAAACAGTTGCTATTGCAAAGCTACACACCAGGAAAAAAAATCAAAGATATAGAGACAATTATGAAAAAGTGAAATGTAATTTTGAGTTAAAAAATAAACATAAAACTTCTACCACCATCTTCCTCTTCTTTTTCTATGCCATTATGAGAGCCGCCTGAATGGACAAAAGTAAAATGACAAAACGTTGTTATAATATAAATACAGGTGTTGATTAAAGATTGACATCGAGTGTTCATGTAATGGAAAATTTAAAATAGAAATCTTGGTTATATCGAATGTGCTAAAATTAAAAAGATAAATGCACTAAATCTTAGTAACTTTATAAGACTATCATGTGATCTTTCAGATGATCAGCAAACATAAATATGTAAAATATTACTTATTAAATAATTTATTGTTTGAGATAATATTATTGTTTTAATTTCATATAACTCGAATAGATTTAAAATGCTCATGTGGAAAAACAACAATAAAAAGACATTAAGAATAGGAATCATGAAATTTAATGAGACAAACAATAAAAAAGTTGTGAAACTCACTTTCAATGTTGGAATTATTGGCAAGAGGCAAAGTATTAGCAGGATTTACACTTGCTGCGATCTCAAGAGGAACTTCATATTGTAAAGTAATGAAAAAAAAATCATAAATCCATAAAATGTTATAAATAGAACTTTAAAATTGTATTATTGAAAATATTTGTATAGTATAAGTATTAGCACAGGTAAAATAACATCAGCAGAGAGTCAATGACCATTACTCTGCATGACAAAATGTCACCAAAAATTACTCTGAACGACGCACTACTGACAGCAAACATTGACAAGACATAAAATCGTTGAGAAAACAAACAAAAACAGACAGACAATTACGGTTTGATCTTACCGTTGGTTTGAAGCGGCGGTTGGTCATTTTTTGAAATAGTTGCGACAGACGGAAGAGTGGCAGCGGCGTCAGGCTGGGTTATTTTAGGGCCGAAACATGGAACGAATTCTTTGGCAAACACGTTTTGCCCAGGCATCATAACAGCCGGTTGTGGCTGACCGTCTAATCGTTGTGCTGCCAACAAATTAGCCGCTTCATCAACGGGATTCTCGTCCCACCTGTCGGGGGTATCCATATTTATCGGGTATAAGGATTCTTTATTCTGCGACAGATCTTAAAAAAGTTATTGTGATTCACTACGCGTGCGTACGATCGCTATACACTAGGCCCAAATGAAAAAGATTTGATAGGCTGCCAGACCAAAGAGTCAAAATTAGTAATTATTTAGATATAAATTTATTTATTTATATATTAATGTATTTATTTTTAAAATTGTTGAAACGTGTTACTTGTATTTTATTTATAAATTTTTGCCAAAATAAATAAAACATTTATTTAAATTTAAAATTTTGTAAATAAATTTGTTGCTTACAGATAAAAATTTAATTTATTTGTTTTAAAAAATGTACTACTTGAGGGGCGTATAGTCACACCTGATATTGTCTAGTTTTCGTTTGTGCAAAGTAAACATAGATCGTGTTCTCAATCGAGTATTTATTTAATAATTAAAGGTCTGCTTATAAACTTTGGTGGTTGTGTTGTAAGGTAAAAGTACTCAATTTAACAATTTTTAAAAATTAATTATTGAATTTTTTAAAATGTATATAAAACAGACTTTTTAATTTAACTTTTTGTTTAAAAATAAAAATTGGTATAAGTATATAAAATAAAAGCCTTATGCCTTTTATACTATAAGGCTATAAGGTTACTATTTTAATTAATTAGAACCATGACTTTTTTATTATGACTGTAGTGTTTATGATTATAATATTTACTTTGTAGTAAAAAAGATTGTTTTTTGTCCTAATGAACATCTGAAGATTGAAGAACATCAACAGTAAAGTGGGTGTATAGATAATATTATTAAGGCAGATATGGCTGCAATCAAGCACACATTGCAGAGAGAAGTATTTTTTCCAAATGATGAGAGTCTGTTTTCTGTTGTGCATGTTACAAAAGAAGGAAAAAGAAAAAAGGCTTGTTTTCTGTGTGCTGCAGGTTTAGAAGTTTAGATGAATGATTTTAATGATATTTCAAGTTTTGAATAATTTATTCTGAATTTATTATCAAGATTATATAAATCCAAATGTCGTGTTTAAAGTTCTATAATAATATTGAATGCATTAAAATTTTTGTTCTAATAATATTCAGAAACTTAATTTAAAAATAATTATTTATGGTAATGTTTTAAATTGAGAGTAACAACTCATTCTCATAAAATGAATCATAGCTTCAAAGCATTTTTTCTCAGTCTTGAAGCACTGCTGAACTGAAGAGAGATAATTAGTAGTGCTATATAAATTTTATTAAATTATTAAATGGAGTCACACAAGTCTCCATAATGACCTGTTAGTAAGACATTTCCGAATACGTGTTTGTTTTACAAATGCCATTAAATAAATAATTTATTCAAATAAGTAATTAATTATTCAACAAACAAAAGAGTTCTTGAAAATTTTTTTTTATAATTTCCGCTCTAGTAACCACCGAAAAGCCAGTACAGGTAACTTTATACCAGGTGAAAAAGTCTGACAAGAATGATAAAAGCGATTCATACAAGAAAAAACTGTCTTGGCTGCTCCGTCAAGTTAGACTTCTCGATGCCAAGTACTCGGACAAGACCGGGGTCTGATTTCATATTTTTTCAACCTATCCTTTTGAGCTGTTTACTAAATTTATTTGTAGTTGGTGTCACATTTTTTTACTTAAAATTTAATGTTGCTATTTTTTTGTTATTTTATTTTATTTTTTTGTCTTCTCAAGGATTCGTCAGAATTCGACATTCATGCCGACAAATTGTACAAGTGGGTGGCCAGTAGCGTGTCAGAAAAGAATGCCTTCATTCATGGCCTTTGGAGAGTTAGAAAATTTGGAATTTCAGTTTTCTTCTTTTACACTTTTAATTTTAGTAATTTATTTTGAGTATATATATATATATATATATATATATATATATATATATATATATGAGATTTTAAAATTCCTTGTAAAATCAAAACATATTTATAAGTAATAATCAATTCGATATGTTGTATAAAATTAATTTCAGCTCAGCCAGATGTACTTGGTTCAAAAGCCCGATTTTATCAACGTTCAGCCCGGTTTATTAGATGGTAATTTATTTGTTCAAATTTACTTTTTATTTAAACTAATAACAGGCAATTTAAATCTGATTTTGTATGATTTATTTAAAATATTCAAACAACAATTTTAAAATTATTAAATTAATAAAAGTGGCTGTAAATTAATTTTGTTCAAATTGACCAACCAGAGAGTTTGATCGTTCACGACCACGAAGGAGCCGCTATGCGATTGGCCGCTCAAGCTGAACAGGGCGGCCCAGGGGGTGCAGATTCGGACTGGAGGGCCCTGTCAGAGAAGGAGCAGTCCGATCTCGAAACCTTGATGTCTCAGTGCGACTTTGCCATCAGTAATGCCGAGGCGTTTGCCGAGCAGTTGTCAAAGGATCTATCGGTTCTTGATGGGGTTGGTTTGATATTAAATAAACTTGTAATTTGTAAAAAATTTTTGTTATGATGGTAGAATAGTTAATTTTTTTAATTAACAGGCAATAATTAAAATCACATTTTTGAAATGATACTGTGATTGTATGTGCATGTTTATAATTTATAAGCAAAATGGTTTTGAAGTTTCGTCCGAAATGTAGAGCCACTTTAAATAAATCAACTTTTTGTAATTGTGCGTGCATACAATTTATAATCAATAATTGAATATATTTATTATTAATTATTTCCAACTCAGGCCAACATCCACTCGATAATGGGATCGGAAGAGCAGGTGTTGCAGCTCATGTCCCTATTGGACGAGGGAACGAAGGAGGCGGACCTTATTGAGGCCAAACTGAACGAATACGAAAGAGTTCTCGAGGTTACAAATTTTTTTTAATAATTAAATTGATTTGTTTATAATAGCTTCTAGTCCTTTATACCAAGTGTATAAATGTATAAGTGTATATATATATATTTTATAATAGCTTATACTTCTTTAGACCCAGTGTTTTAAGGCTCAAATAGCAGTATGTAGGAAATACCAAAGTACTTCCTGTCATAGATGATAGTTTTATTCCTTTTTTATCTTTCCTCCTTTAACCAGGCTTAGGACTGTCTCGCAATTAGTGAGGCTGAGTATTTACTAATTAAATTAAATTTATTATATGTTTAAATTTTTTAAATTAATTAATATATATATATAGTTTTTTTTTCTCTAATTATACCCAGATTTTTTATTTGATCCCATTGAGGTGTTTCTGAGTTTAACCCTTTGATACATGCCCAGTTTGCCCAGCGTATCCCAGCTGATCCTCAAAGTTTTTTAGGCTGTGTTGCGCTAACCGGCATAAGTGTACGTGCACCATGTTCCATATGATCATAAGTCAGCTGTGTACTCGTTGCCATGGTAGATAGTGGTTGCTGGTCATTTCTTATTCATAAGTTCTTGTTGATAAGTTTTTTGTAAATCAGGCGAATTGCTGAAGCAGTTTTCACAATGTGGTTAATAAAGTTTTTAATACTTAATAGTTTATGCTCTTTTGATTTTTGAGATTTTAGTATAAAAAGCAGATATATAAATTAATGGTTATAATAGTCAAAGTAGATACTAAAATGTATAATGTTTATTGGGTTGTCTCTCTCTTCTTCTCTTATGTATGTGGTGTTACTAATTTCATTGTGGTGTGACCTAAAAGCACATATTTATTGTTGCTCGGCAGCAGGGTGCCCTTTGAACTTCAATAAAATGTGCTATTGATTAAAAATTAATTTATTGACCAAATTTTTTTTTTGATCAGTGCGTCAAAGAACTGATGGACACGATGAAGGACAAGGAAGCCCTGATAAGCATAAAAAATAAAAATCACAAACGACTCATCGAGGAACTTGAAAGTCTTGTTGTTAGTTTTTGTTGTCGTTGTTGTTGTTGTTGTTGTTGTTTGAGTTAATTCTATTTTGGCATCACCATCATCATCGTTGTTTTGACCCACCACCATCCTCATCAACATCATCATCATCATTGTTCTGACCTACCACCTTCATCGTCATCATCATCATCCTCATCAACATCATCACCACACGAGACTGACATAAATATTGAAATTGTGATGTTTTAACGCCCTCAGAACAAATTGAGCTTCGACAACAACCACATCAAATGCCTCCTCGACGCTGACCTGATGACCTCCAAGGGGATACACGACTGCACCCTGGCCGCCCGGGCCATCCTCAAGTGCCATTCAGCTGAGATCAAACCGGGTAGGCTGGTTGTATGGGTGGTCGTTTGTGTTTGTTTGTCTGTGTGTGTGTGCATGTGTGCAAGTTTGTATATATGCAAGTGCCCATAGTTGGAAGTTCAGGTTGATGGTGCAGTGAGCATTGAGCCAGATGAATATGTTCCTGTCCAGTTGTTGTCTAGGAGCTGGTTAAGTCATATTATTTCATCACTAGCAGCTTCTGTACGGAACATATGCGCGTTTAGAACTGATTGAAATTTGTTGGGCTGAAAGACAGTTTTTAATATATTTTAAATTAGATGTAAAATAAAACATGCAAAAACTATAGATTTATACAAAATCCAGGTTTTAAAAAATGTAGTTCAAAAAACTGCCAATGCTGACATGATTAGCAGCCAATTGTAGCTGAAACACTCGACATACCTTAGCTTTAATAAAACGTACAATACACCTTAGTGCAATTTTCTTTCTGTCTCTCTCTCTGTTTTTCTGCTGTTGACCATCGTGCAATTAGCAAAAAAAAACTTTTGCTAACTCCCTTAAAAAACTCCCTCCAAAAAGTCAACGGTTTACAATGGAAAAGAGATGTTGTGTATTTCATGTTGGTTATCAAGAAGGCTAGAAGACTGCCATCTGGTGATTGTATTATATTTATACACATGTAGAATGTCTAGGAATTGGTGATGATATATCTATCATTTGAAGTTATTTATCGCGAGAGGACGGTTTCGACAGCTCTCATGAAGATGGTGGCCGTTCAGGAGCAGAAGAGGAGACTGACGAGCTACAAGAATTCTTTCGCCAAACGACTTTCACATCACCTCAACAATCTTTTTATCCACCAGGTTTTTTATTTATTTTATTTAGAATGTTTAGAAAGTTGATTTTTAAATTTAATAAATTTATTTTGTATTTATTTGAGTTTGATGAGTTTTTTTTTCTCCGTTAGTTACTTCTATTTCTAAGTTATTACTTCGTGAGATAAATTTAGTCAGATAAACAAGCAAACACACAGATACAAAAGCTTATTTGCTTTTAAATACATTTGTATACAAATTAACTTTTAAGTTTTTAACCGATAATTTGATTTTTTCCATTTTCGAAGTTTAGATTTAATTTTGCAGGGATAATCATGATATCTATACTCAAGAATTTTATTTTCACAACAGGGCAACGAACTCGGTGGGGGCATCGCCCTACCTTCGATGAACCTACAAAACGAGTTGAAACTCCCCCCTCAGAAGTCGTGCCACAAGGAACTCGCTCCATATTCTGACCTCATGTGCTGGTTGAAGGTCGTTGATCCGGAGAGCTTCCTCAAGTTGAAACAGGTGAATGTTTGTGTGTTGAAACAGGTGAATGTTTGTGTGTTGAAACAGGTGAATGTTTGTGTGTTGAAACAGGTGATTGTTTGTGTGTTGAAACAGGTGAATGTTTGTGTGTTGATACAGGTGAATGTTTGTGTGTTGAAACAGATGAGTGAATGTCTTTGTGCGGTTGTATATTTTGTTCTCAACTTTGATCCTAAGTAAACAATTTTATACTGTCATTAGATTACACATTAAGTTTGCATGTAGACTTATGTGTCTCCGATTCTTATCTTTAATGTTTTAGACTATAACACATTATTATTATTATTATTATTATTATTATTATTATTATTATTATTATTATTATTATTATTATTAGGCATAAAGTTTTTATTTTTGCATGCACTAAGCTTTGTGTATGTGCATAACATTTTGTGTGTGTTTATGTTTATGTGAAGGATTAGTGAGGTTTATGTGTTTTGGTAGCCAGTTTTCACGTTTTGCTTATAAGAATCATTTAATTTATTAACGACTTGCAACATCTTACCTGTACGATCCTTCGTTCTTCTTATTACAAAAAGGTGTACACCAACAGCTTGGGCAAGCTGTTTGACCAACAGGTCAAGGACTTCATCAATTCTGCCAAACAAAATCTTAGCTACCACCTCGGTAGTAAACTTGATGTAAACAGTGCCAGTAAAAGATGTTAGTCGTTACGTTGAAGTATATTTATTAGAGGTGTCCGGTCAACATTTATGATGATTTAAGCTTATATTGTTTATTTTGAAATGTTGGAGTATTTGACGTTAAAATGTTGACATGTTTAATTAAATTTTGGAATGTTAATGTTGATGTGTTGAATGTTAAAATGTTGAAGTGGTGATTGTTAAACGGTTGAAATGTCGACTCAACATTCATTCTCACTATCATCACTTATATCAACTTTGTTAGTTAAAAGTGGTTTATAATTATCCACATTGCATTGTATTTCATTATGATTAGCATTTGTATTTTTTTTACAGAGATGTGGCATTTTATAAGGATGTTTATAATTATCCACATTGCATTGTATTTTATTATGATTAGTATTTGTATTTTTTTTACAGAGATGTGGCATTTTATAAGGATGTTTACCATATTTTAACGCACGTGACGTACACACGGGCACTCCTGAAAATGTTATAAAAAAAGGACGTGTAGATAAGAAAATATTGAATGTATTTACATTATTATTTTAAATACATCTTACATTTTCACATTTCCTGATTAGAAAAGTCACATCCCTTTTTATAACGTCTCCAGGCATGCTCAGAAGCGTGTTATATGCGTTAAAATACGACATACTTTGTATGTCGTGTGTAGTTTACCGTAGTCTCCTGCTTCTGGTTGTAATGTGAAAAACTTTGTTAAAGTTCTTAACGTAAATTTATTCATTCATCCAATCAGCTAGCGTTATAAATTTATTCATTCATCCAATCAGCTAGCGTTATAAATTTATTCATTCATCCAATCAGCTAGCGTTATAAATTTATTCATTCATCCAATCAGCTAGCGTTATAAATTTATTCATTCATCCAATCAGCTAGCGTTATAACAACTCCTGGGTCTTCTACCCTGCCTAGAAAAGTCGCTCGAAACAATAGCAGTTCGAGTCTCAACAAATCAGGAGATGTAGGAGGAGGTGTTGATTCCAGCAGGTTGTTTATCGGTTCAATTATTAAATTTTTACTCCATTTGTTATATTCATCATCTGTAATAAATATTTCTTAAAAAAATTTATAATT
The DNA here is from genome assembly GCA_963978895.1 of Erpobdella octoculata. NCBI lineage: Eukaryota > Metazoa > Annelida > Clitellata > Hirudinida > Erpobdellidae > Erpobdella > Erpobdella octoculata. The sequence goes on from OZ022247.1 coordinate 2,524,045, forward strand.
GTGAAAAAATATTTTTTTTCATTTTTCAAATTAGCTTTTCGTCCCATTCCTCTTAAGTGATGCTGCTTAAAATTTTTCTAATAATATTTTAGTTTTCCATATGATCTTTCAGTGGTGAGCCCAGGGCATAATTTCTGTACAACTTTTTTAGGGTTTTGAATTTGACCCAGTCTACATAGTCTATCCAAGAATTTCTTCAATATCCATCCCAGATAGTTGAGATTGATATTATATTTTTTGCTAAATTGGGATTTATGATTTGTTTTATTATTTGCAGACTTCTGTTGACACCATCGTTGAGGCATTCCAAGTCGAATTCACAAAACGTCGCCACGGCAATCAGGGAGGGAGGGGAATATTTCGACCTGGTTAGTGACCTGACCCAGTTTTTCTAGATTTACTGTTGATAAATAATATACCGATTTCGACTTATTCTGAAATGCCCGTCCAATCTTCTCCAGGTGTACGAGCAGGTGATGAGCGAACTCGAAGTCTGGTGCGTCGCCGAACAAGATTTCTGCGTCAGGTTCTTCAACCTCCTCGACACCGACTCCCACGGAAACCCGACCGTCGCCACGGAGGCTGCCGCTTCCGACGGTCCGTGGCTGCAGAGTAACAAAGTCACCGACGGAAGGTTGTACGGTTCGGTTGGCAGCGATGATGATGATGACGATGATGATGATGATGGGTTTTACTCTACTTGCATTTGTTGCGATAGTGATGAGTGTTATTTTTTAGTTGTGATTATGATGATGGTTTCGTCAATAGTTATTACGGCTCGCGTAATGATGTTTGTGGTTATGATAATAATAGTATTGGTGATGAAAAAAACATCTGTCCCTGATTGGCTTGGGTTTTAGCGTCTGGTGATTTGTTATTATTTAATTCATTACAGTTTAAATTATTTATTATTTAATTCATTACAGTTTAAATTATTTATTATTCAATTCATTACAGTTTAAATTATTTATTATTCAATTCATTAGAGTTTAAATTATTTATTATTTAATTCATTACAATTTATTGCCATATATGTTGTTGTTGTTATTGTTGTTAATAATTAACTGATTGATTAACAGGCACAAGATAAACGAAAGCGTCAGAAAGATGATGAGCGAGCTGTTCGTGTCGCTCGAAACTGAACTTTCCAGTCTCCAGTCTTACGGAGTTGCTCTCAACTCGTAGTCAGTATCCGTTCAGTGGTGGTGGTGATGATGATGATGATGATGATGATGATGATGATGATGATACACTCCTAAAAAAGGAAACAAAAGTGATGTGATGATGGTGGTGGTGGTAATGATGAAAACACTATTGGTGATTATGACATTTGTGATGATGATGATGATGATGATGATGATGATGATGATGATGATGATGATGATAACGATGACAATGAACAGCAACACGATGCACATGCTGGTGAGAATGGGAGAGCACGTCCTCCAAGCAGAAGACACCGGATCCTTCCTCAGTCAAACGTTCGGCAACTGTCTCGTTCAGATCAAAAGGGATTTTGACAGATTTGTTGTGAGTATTTATTATTATTATTTTATTTATTTATTTATCTATCTATCTATCTATCTATCTATCTATCTGTCTGTCTGTCTGTCTGTCTGTCTATCTATCTATCTATCTATCTATCTATCTATCTATCTATCTATTTATTTATTTATTTATTTATTTATTTATTTATTTATTTATTTTTTTTTTTATTTATTTTTTTTTAAATTTATATTTAATAAATTATTCATTCATTCATTTAAATTCATAGTTTTTTTTCTGTTTCAATGATGTTTCTCCTATCACACAGGATTCTCTGATACACTCCATGAAAGATTATAAAACTAACAAGAAAGCAAAAGTTGGAGTAATTCAATTCGTTTACTCATTTGAGGTTTGCATTACTATATTTATTTATCTTTTAATATATATCTATTATTATTATGCCCTAGTTGAATTTACTTTTAAATATTTCTATATATTTTACAATTTTAGTATATGAGCGTTGTTTTAAAAAAAATATTTTTTATACTTTATTTTATTTCACTAATTGTTTTGGATGTTGTTTATTTGTTTGTTGAGTCATTATGTAGCAGTTAGCTAGAATATTGAAATGTTAAAATGAACCATGAAAGTGGTGTACAAGAGAGAGAGAGAGAGAGAGAGAGAGAGAGAGAGAGAGAGAGAGAGAGAGAGAGAGAGAGAGAGAGAGAGAGAGAGAGAGAGAGAGGGGGGGAGGGAGAGAAATACAGAGTTTTATCATAAAGAGAGAGAAATAGAGAGTTCTGTCACAAAGAGAGAGAGAGAGAGAGAGAGAGAGAGTTCTGTCATAAAGAGAGAGAGAAAGAGAGAGAGTTCTGTCATAAAGAGAGAGAGAGAGCTTTTCCTCACCTTGCATGAATACAACTCACTAGGAATTCGCGAGGCACTCGGAAAGAATCTTCAAGGACTCGAGCAGACGGAGGGACCTGGATAAATCGTACGCTAAATTAATGGAGACACTATTCATCGAGATCGCACGAGTGGCCGGAGAGAGTCAGAAGACGCCACAGGAAGTCGTTCAGTTCGGTTAGAGTCGTTGTTGTTGTTGTTGTTATTAATTATTGTTGTTTATTTTGATTTTCAATTTTTCAATTGTTATTTTTATATTTTTGTTTTTGTTTACGTTTAGAAAACTACCACAGGATATTTGGTGAGTCTTTGTTTCCCATTTATTTACTTTGCATCATTAATTTCTTCATTTATTAATTATTGTTTTTATTATTATACACATAAAACCTAAGAGAATTAACCGATTTTCATCTGAAACGGCTTACAATTTTCCCACCTCAATCCAAAATGTATTTCAAATTGCTCCGGCTGTTCAGATGTGATATAGATTAATTATTTGTATAATTAGTATTATGTAATGTATTAATATTTGTAAAGATATTAAAGTTTTCATCATGGTAAGATTGTAATTGTAATAAAGTTTACAAATCAAAAACATTTGTGCAGCCTTGCTTTCCGAGCTGAAGATATCCAGCTTGGACGTCAGCAAGAAAGAGGCAAAGAAGAGGTACCAGGAGTGGTTGCAGACGTACATGATCGCATATCTCGGTCAACCTCTTGAAAAAGTTAACGTGAGTCTCGCTGTTGGTTGATGATGATGATGATGACGATGATAATGATGACATACTGGCAGTTATGATGATGATCAAGAAAAAAGCTTTGATAGTAACGTGATGTGGTTGATTCGATTTTATCAATTTATCTGGAAGAATTCATAGAAAATGTCTCGTTGTATTGGTTTAATGGCTGCGTTAATAATATTCTGTATCTTTAACTAATTAAATAAATAAACGATTTAACGAAAAAGAAAAAATATCCTCAATGAAATAAATAACTTCCTAACGACATTGTTATTTTAAATCCAGGTCTTCCTCAACGGTATCCAAGCGAAAATAGCTTCGGGGATGAGACTGGAAGACGTTGGATTCCAGGTACAGTTCAACAGGCAGGAGCTGAAGAGAATTATAAAAGAATATTCTGGAAAAGAGGTTGGTTGGATTGTCGTTTCATTCGATCATTCGTTCGATATTTCACTAACCGACTTTTAAGGAAAACATTGGAAGGTTTCAATAAAACTTTACAACAGCTTCAAATTAATTTTATTATTGACATCTGAAAATTTGTCATTGTTTACTTTTGTGCTAATGCATTTTATCACTGTTTTAATGGTTTTACTGATTTAATAAAAACTTAGTATAAATTTACTGAGAATATAATGTAATCTTTTGATATTTCACAAGTAAGTTTTTTAAGAAAAATATGGGAATATTTCAGTAATGCTTTTGAAAATGTTTAACTGAGTTTTTTTTCCTTTTTGTACTTATACCTGATGTTTCAAGGTTTTGCTGATTTAATGTCGATTCATTGTGAATTTAATTTTAATTTGCTGAGAATGTAATGTTAATTTACTGAAAAGTCAATGTGGATTTAATGAAAATTTAAGGCGAGTTTCATATTTCTTTACTTTTGTTTCAATAATTTTTTTTAAAATTTCCAAAACAGGTGAAAAAAGGATTGGAGCAGCTGTACAAAAAGGTAGACAAACACCTGTGCGAAGAAGAAAACCTCCTACAGGTAAAGCTGGAAAAACCCCGTTCATTATCTCCTCAAATAAACATTTAACATTAACCTTCTGGGCTGTACCGGTTCTATTCTATTCAAGCATTATTTTTAAAAGCTATAAAATAGAGGTGGCTGCATATCAACGCGTGGCGAAATATCGTTAGAAAGAGTTTTTGTTTAACTCTATCACTAGCTCTCTCGTATGTGGGGAATTATACAGTATCATATTTTCGCAAGTAAATGACGCAGCCATTTATTGAGAAGTAAGAACAAAAATGTTTCTCTTCAAATCATAAAATACACCTATGCAAATTGTATTCAAAATTGTATTTAGAATAGGTTTCACGTAATTTTATTTCCTGATTTAAAGAGCCACATATTTTTCTTAAAACCTCTCCAGGCATGTCTGGGTACATTTTATGTCCGCGAAACAACGATAACTGATATAGGTGTCTTCTCCCCCCTGCTAGCACAGGTGTTGCGCCAGTAAGATTCAAACCACCAACCTTTCAGCCTACATGCAGGTGCACACTATAGGACTTCTTTTTAATCTTATTTCTCCTCATCATGATTACAGGTAGTTTGGCACTCGATGCAAGATGAATTCATCAAACAGTACAAGTACTTCGAGGAGATGATCGCCAAGTGCTACCCGGATGCCGGAATCTCTTTCGAGTTCACCATACAGGACCTTCTTAGTTTCTTCTCTGACATCGCCCAATCACACTGAGCTCTCCTCTGCGTCTCCCAATCGACGATCGAGTGCAGGGGGCCGGCTGGTGGCCCTCTTCTGCCGGTACCGTAAGGGAGGAGGGGCAGGAGGTGGGGCTATTTTTTCTCTCAAGTCCTCACTCTATGTGGTGAAGTCATCTTTATCAGCTGCATTAAAAGACGCTTCTTGTTTCCTGTAATACCGTAATTACCCGACCGCTTTGCTTTCCGCGAATCTGTACATCTAACTCTCTGACGCTTTCGGCCAGCTGTCGGATGAGCATTGTTCTTCTGCAATCTTTCTTAAAGAATTATAATTATAATAATTATTATTATGTAATTATTATATATATTTTTTTTCTTTATTATTGTTGATAGTAAATCGTTTCTTTTTATTGTAATAAATTATTTTAATACCAAATTTTGTCATTTTCAGTCATATTGTTAATATAAAGTTATTTTCATAAGATGAATTTTTAATTTGCATTCGTCCGGTTATTTCGAAAATTTACCAATCTTCCGAGACGTTTAGAACGGCCGGCCGGGCCTGTAGAATCGAAGTACGTGTGCGCAGGAAATAGTTTTTTTTTCTTTTCTTCCAATTGCACACGCTTCTTATGTGTTGAAATGTGTCCAGAGTCTTGTGTGTTTATCTCTATAATTGTTCTGTTTTCATTCTGTGCTTTATTATCTGTGTTTTGGCTACATTACAAGGATTACATTCGGTTACAAGTTACGTGTAAGATTATATGTACATATGTGTATTTGATGATGAAAAATTATCTTTAGTTTCACTGGAATTTGAGTTTAAAATCTTCTCATTTAGCGATGGTTCGATGTTTCACTTGAAATGTGTTCAGCGATTCTGTTTCACTCAAAAATAAAAGTTTAATGTTTTGATCTATTTGAAAATATCAAAAAACTGATTAGTAGAGTTACATGTATCTACTCTTTTAAAATATACATTATATTAATGCAAATTAGTTAAATTTATTTATTGATTAATTTTTTGTTTTTCTTATTTTCCCATCGTAGCTGATGAATCGATCCTGAACTCCCACATCTTTGTAACAATTTATTTGAATTTTTGTTTTGATTGGCATCCAGAGAGTTCGCTCACAACTAGAAAAATGTTTGACTTTATCGGTATAAAAAGCTTTTATACCGATATGTTCAACATCAGTTGTTTTTTCTTGATGAGTCAAATTATCTATCATAAATTTGTGGGATTATCATTTTCAACCAGAGGCAACCGTTTTTCAAGCATTTAAATATGTGAGTGCTGTGTAGGTGACTTCAGTAGGATTCGAGCTCCCAACCTTCAAGTCTAAATGGAAATGACTTACTGACCTGACAAAAATGGACACCTTGTTGAACTTTACATTCACACAAAAATTCCTAGGTACGGCAAAACCAGGGACATCATGTCAGCAAAGCCTTCTTTTCATTTTTTCTCTAAAAATACCTGATGAGTGGGAGGGTAGTCGTACTTTTACTTTTCCCTAAAATTTTCAAAACCCTCTTCATTTTTCCTCCTAAAAAAGCTATGACCGGGGGGAGGGTCGCAGGTGAAACACATCAGGGGGTTCATTAAAAGATCACAGGGAACTCATTTCACCATTATAGGGGCCCACTCAAACCTCAAATGGTTTCACTTTACACTTCTGGGGGAATATCAAAATGTAAGTACGAAATACGCCTTGTAATTGTGCATGCCAATTTAGTTTGTAATCAGGATTTGTTTCATAAGTTATACTGTAGGATTTATTGCCAAACATATTGTTCTAGAAAATTTAATTTAAGCATGCTATGGTTTAATTTTGTGAATAAGCTTTCTAGTTATAAAATAAAACAATAAAAAAATTATATGGATATTTTGCTTTATTATGTCTACGGTCATTTTATCTCGATGGATCTACAGATTAATTAAAGCTGATATCACTACAGAACTTCCTTTCTTTCAGCTTCTCCGTTGTTTCTTCTGGGGCCATGTAGCATGTAGTTGTTTCGATTATCGCTCAGTTTCACGTTGATGATGTGTGTTACTTTTTAGGAGCGCCGGTTAAATTAAATTTGGAAGACTTCCTTGTGGAAAAGGACATTTCATAGATATATATCTATGGGACATTTTATTAAGATGAAGTTTTGTTATAATATCAAATTATGTGAAGTAATGTTATGTTTTAAGTCTTATAATTTATTCTATTATACTTATACTGTAATACTGTAGTGGTAGTGTGTAACTGTAAGTCACATACGACCTTGCAGTGCCTTACACTATCATATTTTCAAATTATTGTAGCACTAAAATTAGAAAGCAGATTGATTGTTTTATATTATTTACTGTATTGCTATAATATCCGCTTAAAGTTCTTACTCGAAACGACGTTTCGTGTTGGCGTGGACTTGACTTGATTCATGATGCTACTGTATATTTTATATTCTAGAGCTTTATTGGCAGTTACTGTTACTGGAGTGGCAAACCATACAGCACACATTTTAATTATTATATTATCGACATTAGATTTGAGTTAGAAGATGGCTTTGGTCAAACTTTAACAAGAATCAACTGTGGCATCTAGAACTGACTGCATCTTTACAGGTGATATGAGGTTATTGCACCACAATGTCGAAGATTAGCAATGTTCCCAATCTTTACAGTTGGTGCGGACTTGATGCTGTATATTCCATAACTATTCCAGAGCCGTTTTGGCAGTTACTGGAGTGGCAAACCATGCAGTATACATTTTAATTATATTTACTATCTATCTAATTGACATTAGATTTAAGTTAGAGCGTGGCTTCGGTCAAACTTTAACAAGAATCAACTGTGGCATCTAGAACTGACTGCATCTTTACAGGTGCTATGAGGTTATTGCACCACAATGTCAAATATTAGCAATGTTCGCAACCTTTTTTGGTTGGTGTGGACTTGATGTTGTATATTCCATAACTATTCCAGAGCCTTTTTGGCAGTTACAGGAGTGGCAAACCATGCAACATACATTTTCTTGGACATAGTCATAGTCATGAACCATTTCAAAATAAATGTGCTTCAGTTACATGGCTGCTAAAGTGATTTACCATTTACTGGTTTGTATCGTGTGATTTCAATATGATAATACTTGATTCCAAATGGCTAATAATGAGGTTATTGTTCTGGCAGTTATAGTCATGAGTCATTGTATTATGGATGTATAAAAATTTTCCACCTACTGGTTTGAATTGTGGCTTCAAAATACACAATTCATAATTCCAAGTAGAAAACAGTTATTAATTAATTTATATGATTTAAGAAACATATTTAGAAATATTAGATTAACCATGCCGAAATGATTTTATATTATGTCTAAATTGATAGGTATAGGTTGAAAACTGTTCATTCCATCTGTTAAATGTCAACAGACTTATGTTTATTTATTTTACAATTCAGGTATCACATTTTTGGCATCTTATTGCAGACACTTTGGTTTCTTCAATCAACATAAAGCGTGGTAAAAAATGTGTCCTTTAAATGGGGCCCTGACAGTTGCAAAAACGTGGTCCATCTAAACAGGCCCGGATTAACCATTCCATCTTCTTTGTTTTAATGAAATTAGTTATTCTTTCTATCTTTTCTTTTGCATTCACACTATCGTTGCCTTCAGTCTTGTTATTGCGTTTACGTTTTGTTCAAATATTAACAAATAAATTTTATCAAATTTTTGAAAGACACTAGGGCAGTTTGTTATTTTATATTAATCTTTGTTTGAAGTATAATATGAATTAGTTTATGTAATAAAAATGGCAATATTCAGTTAATAAATTTAATAAAAAATAATGTTTTATAGAAATAATTTTGATTTCGCAAATTTAATAACTAAAACAGTTAAACAAGAAAAACAGAGAGTCGCGTAAGAAAATATGATGCTGCTACATCTGTAGATTTTATTTTATTGACAAGGAAGAATTTTGAGTTCAAATGCTCATCCCATTTACTAAAAAACTAATGCAAGAGTTGTCAAAACGGATCGTAGCCTAAGTGTTTGCTATCGTCGGGAACTTTTCAGCAAATATGTCTGCATTAGAAATTATAAAAATTTTCCACCTACTGGTTTGAATTGTGGCTTCAAAATACACAATTCATAATTCCAAGTAGAAAACAGTTATTAATTAATTTATATGATTTAAGAAACATATTTAGAAATATTAAATTAACCATGCCGAAATGATTTTATATTATGTCTAAATTGATAGGTATAGGTTGAAAACTGTTCATTCCATCTGTTAAATGTCAACAGACTTATGTTTATTTATTTTACAATTCAGGTATCACATTTTTGGCATCTTATTGCAGACACTTTGGTTTCTTCAATCAACATAAAGCGTGGTAAAAAATGTGTCCTTTAAATGGGGCCCTGACAGTTGCAAAAACGTGGTCCATCTAAACAGGCCCGGATTAACCATTCCATCTTCTTTGTTTTAATGAAATTAGTTATTCTTTCTATCTTTTCTTTTGCATTCACACTATCGTTGCCTTCAGTCTTGTTATTGCGTTTACGTTTTGTTCAAATATTAACAAATAAATTTTATCAAATTTTTGAAAGACACTAGGGCAGTTTGTTATTTTATATTAATCTTTGTTTGAAGTATAATATGAATTAGTTTATGTAATAAAAATGGCAATATTCAGTTAATAAATTTAATAAAAAATAATGTTTTATAGAAATAATTTTGATTTCGCAAATTTAATAACTAAAACAGTTAAACAAGAAAAACAGAGAGTCGCGTAAGAAAATATGATGCTGCTACATCTGTAGATTTTATTTTATTGACAAGGAAGAATTTTGAGTTCAAATGCTCATCCCATTTACTAAAAAACTAATGCAAGAGTTGTCAAAACGGATCGTAGCCTAAGTGTTTGCTATCGTCGGGAACTTTTCAGCAAATATGTCTGCATTAGAAATTATAAAAATTTTCCACCTACTGGTTTGAATTGTGGCTTCAAAATACACAATTCATAATTCCAAGTAGAAAACAGTTATTAATTAATTTATATGATTTAAGAAACATATTTAGAAATATTAAATTAACCATGCCGAAATGATTTTATATTATGTCTAAATTGATAGGTATAGGTTGAAAACTGTTCATTCCATCTGTTAAATGTCAACAGACTTATGTTTATTTATTTTACAATTCAGGTATCACATTTTTGGCATCTTATTGCAGACACTTTGGTTTCTTCAATCAACATAAAGCGTGGTAAAAAATGTGTCCTTTAAATGGGGCCCTGACAGTTGCAAAAACGTGGTCCATCTAAACAGGCCCGGATTAACCATTCCATCTTCTTTGTTTTAATGAAATTAGTTATTCTTTCTATCTTTTCTTTTGCATTCACACTATCGTTGCCTTCAGTCTTGTTATTGCGTTTACGTTTTGTTCAAATATTAACAAATAAATTTTATCAAATTTTTGAAAGACACTAGGGCAGTTTGTTATTTTATATTAATCTTTGTTTGAAGTATAATATGAATTAGTTTATGTAATAAAAATGGCAATATTCAGTTAATAAATTTAATAAAAAATAATGTTTTATAGAAATAATTTTGATTTCGCAAATTTAATAACTAAAACAGTTAAACAAGAAAAACAGAGAGTCGCGTAAGAAAATATGATGCTGCTACATCTGTAGATTTTATTTTATTGACAAGGAAGAATTTTGAGTTCAAATGCTCATCCCATTTACTAAAAAACTAATGCAAGAGTTGTCAAAACGGATCGTAGCCTAAGTGTTTGCTATCGTCGGGAACTTTTCAGCAAATATGTCTGCATTAGAAATTATAAAAATTTTCCACCTACTGGTTTGAATTGTGGCTTCAAAATACACAATTCATAATTCCAAGTAGAAAACAGTTATTAATTAATTTATATGATTTAAGAAACATATTTAGAAATATTAAATTAACCATGCCGAAATGATTTTATATTATGTCTAAATTGATAGGTATAGGTTGAAAACTGTTCATTCCATCTGTTAAATGTCAACAGACTTATGTTTATTTATTTTACAATTCAGGTATCACATTTTTGGCATCTTATTGCAGACACTTTGGTTTCTTCAATCAACATAAAGCGTGGTAAAAAATGTGTCCTTTAAATGGGGCCCTGACAGTTGCAAAAACGTGGTCCATCTAAACAGGCCCGGATTAACCATTCCATCTTCTTTGTTTTAATGAAATTAGTTATTCTTTCTATCTTTTCTTTTGCATTCACACTATCGTTGCCTTCAGTCTTGTTATTGCGTTTACGTTTTGTTCAAATATTAACAAATAAATTTTATCAAATTTTTGAAAGACACTAGGGCAGTTCAGTGGCGTCGCCAGCTTTTTAATCCAGGGGGAGCAGCAATGTAGCAAATTAAAAATAAGCAATCAATGTACCAGATTTCGGGAAAATTTTAGACAATACCCGTGTAATCGGTTACAAAATTATTTAGAATTTCTGTGATTAATTGATTTACACAGTGATACAGTAGAATATATGTTTTTAAGTGTTCACAGTGTTTTGAATTAATGAATCTTGAATTTATTTCTATTTAATAATCAAATAATTACACAGCACATATTGATTGATTATTGATTGTTGATATTACTATGATGATTGGTGATATTGATATAACGTTACTAGCCTGCTACTAGTCTGTTGATTTTTGAACTGTTCACTGACACTGACACACTGTTGTACTAACTTGAACAATGTCAATGAAAACAAAACATTGAAAATTAAATCAAACGAATACGTCGATTTTCAGCGTGCGCGAATCTGTCAACGATATTGTCCAGTGATGCCTGTTTCAGAACATCCCGTTCTACACTGCACAATACTAAATACTGAAGACGATCTTGCGCCATGGTTGAACGCAGTTTATTTTTGATTAAAGCCAGCTTACTAAAAACACGTTCGGATCCAGCACTTGTTACAGGAACTGCGATCAAAATGGAATACAAACGTCGAAGTTCTTCCATGCATGGCGGACAAGCTTTAGCACGATCCTGCAAAGAGGTGGCAGTTAGCCATGCTGATGTTTTACGGACTAAGTCATACTGTGCTACAACTACATCCGCATCAATTAGGTCTGGATACAAATTCGTCACATGAGCATGCAATTGATCTTTGTCAGCATCTGACTGCATAAGACCACCAACTAACAGATACAACTCACTTGCATCATCCATGAAGCGAGATTTCAGTTCATTTAAACTTATGTCAACAATTTCCAACACCTGTCGCTTCAATTCATCCAGTGCGGATAAACTGACTTCATGTTCACCGCTATCGATACGACGGGATACTTTGCGTCTTCTGTGGTCTTTTGGTTCGGTTGAGATGTCGTTCGCCACAGCTAATTTAATTTTTCAGGGGGAGCACGTGCTCCAAGTGCTCCCATGTGGCGACGCCACTGGGGCAGTTTGTTATTTTATATTAATCTTTGTTTGAAGTATAATATGAATTAGTTTATGTAATAAAAATGGCAATATTCAGTTAATAAATTTAATAAAAAATAATGTTTTATAGAAATAATTTTGATTTCGCAAATTTAATAACTAAAACAGTTAAACAAGAAAAACAGAGAGTCGCGTAAGAAAATATGATGCTGCTACATCTGTAGATTTTATTTTATTGACAAGGAAGAATTTCGAGTTCAAATGCTCATCCCATTTACTAAAAAACTAATGCAAGAGTTGTCAAAACGGATCGTAGCCTAAGTGTTTGCTATCGTCGGGAACTTTTCAGCAAATATGTCTGCATTAGAAATTGCCGAAGGTGTTTGTGTAATGCCTGATGATTTTAAAGAAGATTTTTCACACGAATATAAGCAATTCTTAACATTCGTAAAAGAATGTCCTCTAAAAAATTCTGGAACAAAAAATTTATTGTACAACTGAAGGTTGTTAAGAATTATTGTTGAAACAAGTTTCAGTGAAAGTTTTCCAAATTTTTAAACAGCTTTGTGTTTGTTTTTTTGACCCTCATGGTCACTAACTGCAGTGGAGAACGATCGTTTTATGTTCTTAAACGAGTTAAGAACTACTTCCGTTCTACCATGTCCCCGACACGTCTTTCTGCATTATCGATTTTAGGTTTAGGCATTGAAAGTGATAATGTTCGAAGTTTGAACCTTGATGAATTTATTCATAATTTTTAAAGCACCAAGGCCAGAAAAAAAACTATTTGGAACATTCAAATAACATTGATTCATTTACTAATATACAGACGTGGTTTTATATTATATTATTGTGTTCTTTATTTTTTAATAAATTTATGTTATATTATTCTTGTTACTTGAAGTCATTTTGTTCCCAATATAAGGCCCTTCTTTTGTAACCAGCCTTAGGCCCACAGTATCCTAATCCTAAAAACTAAACAAGATGGAAGCAACTCCAGGAGTATAAAAGAGTAATAATATTCAAGAAGTGTTTCTGATAAAACTGAAAAATTAAAAAATGTTTAAATGCAACTTCTTTTGTGATTTTTTTTATTCTGAAACTTTCAAAATATGGCGTCCCCACCATGCATACTTTGCATATCGGTTAATCCAGCTCTGCCTGAAACTGGGTAATATTTTTAAGATGCGCTTTCGCAATAACGATTTCTAAGGACATGCAGTCTGAAAAAAATTGGAGAATATAATTTAACAAAAGCGAAGCTTGAAAAGTAACACAAATAACAGAAAATATATAAATCAATAGTTTTAAATGGATTAAATGCTTCTCCTGCAAATTTATTATTCTTGTAAATATTGTATGATGTCAAAATCTACATAAGCGCTTTTTACCAATGCTTTTATTAACTCGTCGTCTCTGTTTCTCTGTCTGTCTGTTTCAAATCTTGCAATCAATTTTTGAGTCACTTCCTGATGATAGCAGATTTTTTTCAAATTTTGCATACATGCTCAAAATAGAAGACAATGCAATATTCAATTATTAGTTTTACAATAAGTCAATTAATTTAGTTAATTTTAATTAATTTATATATATTTATGTATATGTGTACTTGTGTGTGTTTATTATATTTTTTTATCTAGGAATTTATGTATATGTGTTTGCAAAATTTGTGTTTTAATTACATATAAAAGCATTGGGTTTTAAAAATTCGTTTTTAATTTACTTGTTTATTTTCATGTTGATTTCTAGCTGTATGATTTTTAGTAAATCTGAGCCTCTCAGATAAGGATAGTCGCTGCACTTAGCTGTCTTCGTTTTGTTAATTTTTCAATTTATTTGCAAGTTCTTTTAAATTTCAAGCCGAGTTGTTCTACAAACACATTAATACACAAATGTTGACACATTCCGTCTTGATTATTAGTTTCCATCACGGATGGTAATTAACATATATTGAAAATTACAAAGACGTAGCTTTAGCTTGAACCTTTTTTGACACGGCAGACAAGTTTGAAAGCTGCTGAGTTATAAGAATGTACGGAAACTTCTGGAGATATTTTCAACAAACTGTTAAAAAATGACATTTTCAGAATCAAGATATTGATAAATAAAAAACAACAAAATAGGAATGCACTGAAATTAGTGAGTTTAATAAAAAAATCAATTCAACGTAAATCTATTCATCTCCCCATCCATGTTCGTTTTGGGCACAGTAACGGTAGAGTCCAAATTCTTTGCTTTTCACGTGTTAATGTTGTATGTAATTTTGAACAATTTATTCATTTTATTGTTTTGAAAGTATTTTGAGAAACCGTCTGGACATTCGATTATAACTTTTGCTGGTGGATCTGCAAAAACTGCACATTTCAATACCAACTGTTTCTTCTTTCCATTGAAGAATTTTCTGAAACCTCGAATTTGTGGAACTGATTTTTAAACGTTGGTTGGTTGTTCCACGTGTTTAAGCAGAAGTTTCAGCAGTTCGATTGGCCACTTCTGGAGTTTCGATGGCACATAGCTTGGACAAATAACTCCTTTAAAGATTTTTTTTGTTTCAAACTATTTAAAAATTTAACCCGCCCTTTTACATCATAAGATTAAGATTTACAACATAAAGATAAGATTTTTAAACATAAGATTAGCATTGGTGGACTAGCTGATTGAGCAATTTCAAGATAATATTAGCTTATATTAATCCATATGGATTTCCATGATCATCAAATTATGACTAGAGAAGACGAACAGAAATTTTACAAACAGATTTTTCAGTTTGTTATCTTGTAGGAAGCATTGTTGAAAATTTACTTATTTTGTTACAACATTACCTACTGCAACTTTTCCTTGTTTTCATATTTGAGCTAATATGTTTAAGCAAATTTAGATTGAATTCTTGTATTATGCAGTTTATAAAAAGTGTTTTTAATAAACGTTTTGAACCGATAATAAAGTTCAAGATGTGGAAACTTGAATAAAATTTATAGTTTTAGAAAGAATCGTTATCTAAGTAGATCATGTCTAAGTGAGAAATATGAGTACTTTGAAAGATTCTGTGAGTTAATAATCAATTAAATAACTATTAACTTTCTGCTAGCTCTATTTGTCAAGCTTGGAATAATGATGTTTGAATTTGGTCTTTACAAACCATATCATTAGGTAGGAAATAGAATACATACATAGATTTATTATAAACATATTGAAACATCAGAAAATGATTTCATTTGAATTTATTTCAAGTTTATTTCAGATACCTACCCGACCGTAATAAAAAACTAACCCATAAAAACAAAGTTTTTATTATAAATCCTTTATATACAATCCTAGATTTTTATTTTATTTGAATTTTTGAAAAAAAATTTGAATTTTTAAAACATTTTTTTTGAATTTTTGAATTTTTTGAAAAACTTAATTATACAATATCCGATCAAACTGAAATTTTGATAGATTCAATTGTCTCGCAGCCCAAGTCGATGTGCCAAATTTCAGCTCGATCGGATAACGGGAAGTGAGTTAATTTTGAGACTCAAAGTTTGTGACCGACAGGAAGACAGACGGGAAGACAATCGAAAATAATATAAAGGATTTAAAAAGAAGACCTTTGTCGCAAGAAAGATATCCCCACCGGATACAACGTTTGAAAAATATCTTGGCAATCCTGTGACTCACTCTTTTTATGTCGCACCCACTACGCCCGATGAGATTATCAAAATAGCTTCAAACTTAAAGATCTCTCACAGCTGCGGATCCGATGGAGTCGACCCATGCATCGCACGAAATTCAATTACGGCGATCGCTAGTCCTCTGTCTGCCATAATAAATTGCTCAATAACTTCAGGGGTATTCCCCGCTCAACTAAAAACAGCCAAAGTCATTCCAATTTACAAATAATAATAATAATAATAATAAGTGTTTTTATATAGCGCCAGATTAACTGAGGCGCTTTCGAAAAGTCCCCGAAAATATTTTAAAATAATGAGTTTTTAGTTTCTTTTTGAATAGTTCCGTCGACTCAGTGGCTCTTATATCGGGAGGTAACGAATTCCACACACACGGCGCTGCATGACGGAAGGCACGCGTTGAAATATTGTTGGAGGTGTGATGTTGCTGGAGGAGAGGAGCAGCAGAAGAGCGGAGACGTCTGCCAGTATTCCGGTTTTTGAGTAGGGTGCGAAGATATGGGGGTGATGAAGTAGTGAGTGTTTTGTGAGTGAGGAGAGCGATCTTGAACGAAATGCGGTGAGTTATGGGCAACCAGTGAAGACGGATGAGGTTATTTACGGAGGATTGGTGACGTGTGCCTTTTGAAGTATCGACGTTCAGGACGATTCTGGCTGCCCTATTCAAGGTCCGCTGAAGTCGCGCACGCTGTTGCTGTGTGATGTTGTAGAGGAGAGAATTGCAATAGTCAATTCTTGACAGGAGAAGGCAACGTACGAGCGTAGAAGCCAGCTCCATAGTGAGAAATGGCCTGATGTGGCGTATGGCCCTCAGGTGGTGGTTGCAAGACTTGATGACGCTAGTGATGTAATTAGAAAATGTTAGTTTATTATCTATAGTGACGCCAAGTATTTTCAGGGATGGTGAAAGATGAACGAGATCATGGTCAAGATTGATTGATTTGATATGAGAGAGCGAATTGATAAGATGATGTGAGCCTAAGATGGATAAATCTGGGAAAAAAGAAAACTTTTCTAATTACCGGCCAATATCTGTCTTGTGCTATTTCTCAAAGTTTTTTGAAAGAGTGATGCACTCCAGACTTTATAATTATCTTGATAAATTTTCCATTATTACACCAAATCAGTTTGGATTTAGAAAAAATCACTCAACTTATATGCCACTGGTTATGTTACACTCAAAGATTGCCGAGGCCATGGATCGTGGGAAATATGTAGTTGGCATCTTCCTGGACCTAGCTAAAGCCTTCGATACGGTTGATCACGGCATTCTGGTGGAAAAATTGAGGTACTATGGAATCCGGGGAACTCCACTATCATGGTTCAGTGACTATCTTAGCTGTAGATCACAATGCGTCCAGTACAGCAACTCTATCTCTTCGATGAAGCAGGTAACTTGTGGGGTGCCTCAAGGGTCGGTGCTGGGACCGCTTCTATTCCTCATCTATATTAACGACCTATGCTCAGTTTCAGATCGCCTTGAATTTGTTTTGTTTGCGGACGATACTAACCTCTTTGCGACTGGCGATAACTTAGAAAATTTATATTACGATACCAACAGTGAATTGCTTTCTGTTTCTAAATGGTTCTCTGCTAGTAGACTTTCCTTAAATGTTAGCAAAACGAATTATATTTTATTTCACCATATAAACAAAAATACTTTCTGTAATTGTCAGCTGAAGATTGAAGATATACCAATTTTGCGGGTTCCTTATTGCAAGTTCTTGGGCGTGTTGCTTGATGAACACCTTACATTAAAAACTCACATTGAACATGTTACATCTAAGGTGCAAAAAATTGTGGAGTGCTATCTCGTATACATCAGTTTGTTGATGCCAATATTTCTATGATGTTATACTATGCACTTATATTTCCGTACTTATCATACTGCAATATTGTCTGGGCCTCAAATTATTCAACTCGTTTAAAGCCTCTTCATATTTTGCAAAAGCGAATTATTCGAATTATTTTTCACATGCCTCCCACATCGTCTTGTAAAATTCAAATGGCTAACAACAACATTCTTAATATTTATCAGATTAATTTTTTCCAAACTGGCATTTTCATGTATAAATATGATAATTTTATATTACCCTCATCATTCGATAACATGTTTGTAAAATTATCTGATGTTCATTCCTATGATCTGCGCCCCGGTCGCTGTTTTCGAACGGATTTTGCTCGGACAACTCTTAAAACATTCTCTATTAAATGCTCTGGCCCTCGTATTTATTCAAACATTCCAATATCTGTCTCCTCCTTGAAACGTATCTCGTTATTTAAGCAAGCTCTGAAATCTTACTTATTATTGTCTCACTCATAACTGCTCAATACATATTACCTTAGCATACCAATTTCAGTCTCTTCTTTGATAAGTTTATTGAACTACTATTTGAAATGTCTTAACTCAACCAGCTCATTTGGTTCTTTTTGTAAAGGTTGTCCATTAAGCGGGAAGGAATTCCCTTCGGACGAACCTTTTGGGCACCTTATTTCTTTCTCAACCAATCGATTTTTTTCTTTTTTTGAAATTTTGGTACTATATTTTTCTTGTCGTTTTGGTTATTTTCTTTTGTTTAAGTTTAATACTTATGTTGGTGCTCAATAAATGAATAAAAAAAAACGAATTTAAAACCACTTAAAAATTGTTAGGTTGATGACGTCAATTTCTATTGTTTATAAACAATTTGTAGTTTCAAATTAATTTAGTCGACGTTGCTGTCTAGTACTCGTTGTTTAACTTTCAAATTATTAAACATGATGTATAAATATAGGAATAGCCCAAAAGTATTTATTCAATTGCTGTTGATTATGAATTTTGCTTCAAAAGTTTTCCCGGAATGTACTTTATCTTCCGATACAACTGTGGTTACATGCACACAAGATTTTGTTACAAATATAACTGCAGATCAATGTTCTACGGTGAAAACTGTCAATCTAAGAAATCTTAATGTTAGTAGGTCGCAATTGAAAACCGTCAGCTCAAATATGCCATTGAGTGTTGAAAAGTTAGAAGTTGATGGATGCAAAATAAACTATGAAAATTCCACACTTATGGAAGTTTCAAGCAGAGGCGTGGATTGGGGAGGGCTGAGGGGGGCCATGGCCCCCCTCAAGATTTTTCCACTAAATAGAAAAAATATCATTTCTAGCTAATCCATGAATGAGTATTTAGATTAGTTGAAAAAAACAGTATTTATCATACTTTTTGAATTATATAACTTATAATCTACTGCTAATATTTTTCAATCTATTAATGCTTAGTTTCTCGCACCTCTTACTTTTCTCATGTCTTTCCATCTCTTTTTTTTCTTCTCTGGCTTCCACTTATATATAGGATGATTTTTAAAATTTGCTTACTAATGTTTAAAATAAAAAATTGCTTTTCTCCACTCTTCTTTTCTGTTAAGCATTCTTTTGCTAAAAGCTCTTTTTCCTACTCTGGTCCCTTTCTCTGAAACTCTCTTCATACTTCAATTACTAAATCTACTTTTCTCACTGTTTTCCGTCGGGCTTAAAACTTATCTGTTTAATAAGTTCGTGTCCGAGCGCTATTGAACGCCATGGAAATAGCACTATAGAAATTTAATGGATTGATTGCTTTCGGTCCATCCGATCGAAATCGTATGAAATTTAGACTTGTGTATCTGTTCTAGCTTGAAGAACTATTACCATATTTTTATTCTACCCGGTTGCTTGAGCCCTCTCACCAAGATTTTTCTAATTCATTTAAATTATTTTTATTAGCTCACACACGATTGAGTATTTAGATTAGTGTTGATGAAAGCAATATTTATCATACTTGTTGATTAATATCCATTGATTCAATGGACAATTTTGTAAAAATGGAAGAACGTCGATACCCTTTGTTACACTCATAATTTAAACGCTTTTTGTCTGCATTCAATATCAAATAAAAGTTAACTTTTTAAACTGTTTTTTTTAACTAATAGGATGATTTACATGAACATACAACATACAAATATATATTGGGATGGTCATTTTTTTTGAAGATTCTCTGGGTTTGAGTTAAAAAATCTTCGCCCCCCTCAACATTTTGCTGAATCCACGCCTCTGGTTTCAAGCACTATAACCATCAAAAACAGTGTTATGGTTAATTGCGGTCTCGGTCAGTTCAGTGGCAAGAAAGATGCATTGCGTTTTGAAAATGTCATCATCGAAAACCACGAAGGATCGTTATTAGAAGGAGCCAAGGTGACATCAATTCATTTCATCAACGTTACAGTTAAACAAGAAAACAAGATTATATTTGAAAACTGTTCTGTGTTTTATTTAAAAATTGAAAAAATTCAATATGGTTCAGAGATTAACTTTACAGAAATGTGCAACCTCAAAACTCTTAAAACATTGGAGTTGTATAAAGCTAAAGTCGAGTTTCCAACAAATTGTTTTGAAGTAAGTTTTTAACTATTCTTAGCCAACCCGATATAATACTTTTTTAAAGCATTAATTATTTGTCTAAATTTTGATAATTGAACACCAGTTAAAATGTTAACAAAAGTTTTTATAGAAAAGTCTGTTTCAAGTGTTTTCAGCATTTTTAAATATGTCATCATTGTTTAAATTATGATTTAACATTTCAAAGTTGTTTAGATATTCCTTGTCAGTAAATATACAAATTATTTATTATTTAGAAGCACGAAGATCTTTATTTTCTTTCTTTTATACAAATTGTCTCAAATTGGACTTTCCTATCGGGCATGAAAAGTTCATTGAAAACTTTATCAATTCGCGAATGTAATATGCCGGAGATCAAGGAAGAGTGGTTTCAACACATTGGTCAACATCTTGAAAAACTGGAAGTTGTGAAGAGCAATGTTGAAAAAGTGGCAAGCAATCTTCCAACAAAATTTAGCAAACTCAAAAGCTTATTCTTCCAAGACAACAACCTGAAAAGCCTTCCTGTAGAGTTTTTGGACGTCTTCTTAAATCTTGAACAGCTTGATATTTCTGTAAATCAATTTGATTGCACTTGCTCGATCAGTTGGTTCACCCATAAAAACCTTTTTCGTTTCAATTTGAAAGATCAAGTTCAGTGTTCAGATGTAAATAAAAAGGAACCTTTATTTGATGGTACTTTGTGTCCAAGTAATGCATCATCGCTAGAGAAAACCACCCAGATTGCCACTTTTGCTCTTCCTAAGTCAGAGCTGAGCACATCTGATACAGCAATTTCTGCCGGTCCAAGTAATGCATCATCGCTAGAGAAAACCATCCAGATTGCCACTTTTGCTCTTCCTAAGTCAGAGCTGAGCACATCTGATACAGCAATTTCTGCCGGTCCAAGTAATGCATCATCACCAGCACAAGCACATGAAACAACAGTCACAATGAATAAATTGATTCCACAAACAACAGTCACACTGAATAAATTGATTCCACAAATTCGAGATTTCAGAAAATTCATTAATGAGACGAAGAAACAGTTGATATTGAGATGCGTAGCTTATGCAGATCCACCAGCGAAAGCTGTAATTGAATGTCCAGACGGTTTCTCAAAATATTTTTCAAACAAGCAGATGGATAAATTGTTCAACATTACATACAACATTAGAAACATAACAAACAAAGATAAAGGGGTTTACAACTGTTGTGCAAAAAACGAACATGGATGGGGCAACAAATCTATTTACGTTAAATTTGAATTAATTGACTTACAAGAAATATCCTGCTCTTTGAAGCTTGCATACTGTAGTGCATTTTTAATTTTAAGCTTTCTAGTAGTGAATTTCGCGTTTTAAAATAAGTGGTTTTGGTGAATAGTTCATTTATAAGTGTTATCTTGAAGTTTTTGTAGATTCATGGTACTCAGAAGTTTTCAGACTGTTTGTTTTTGTCAATGCTGGTTTGTTTTTTAATGAGTTACATGTTGAAGGCTTCCACATTTGATAGAAAACAGTAAATAAGTTGTTTATAAGTATATTTACATTAAATAAAACTTGTGCTCAAGCTTTGTTAAGTTTATTTTATGTTTTGTAAAATGTATTTGTTCTGAAAAAGTGTGTTATTTGCTAAACTTGGTGGCAGTGGCGTAGTTTTGGAAAAGTAACTACAACTACCACCCGTCGGTTTCATGATGAAACAGAACATAATAAAACAGAACATAATAAAACAGAACAAATAAAACAGAACATAATAAAACAGAACATAATAAAACAGAACATGACAATGCAGAACGTGAAGAAACAGAACAATGAAAACACAGAACAGTGATAAAACAGAACATTGCGTATATTATTTCAACTACTTTTTCGTGATATAAAAAATGTCCGAGATCAAATTGCTCCAAGTTAAAACGCCCGGAGATATTTTAAACTATTATCATAAAATTAAAGTTTTATTTGACTATGTAGTTAATAATATTAGTTTTCGATGTTTGAAGTTCCTCACTGCTGGATATAACTTGCTCATCACTGTTTGCACAAAAATTGTTGAATTAAATACATATTTTACATGGGCAAATTTTTTATAACCAACTTTGTACCAAAAATATATATCTAGAAGTCCATCAATAAACCAATTTTCACAATATTCTTCACCTCTACTGGTATAATTAAAAATAATTAATAAAAACCAGGTTTAGATCTGCACAAGTACCCATGTTACAGAATAAGCAAATATCTCATTCTAATTTACCCAATAATAAACAACAGTTAAGCTTCCATTTCTATTTTTTCACAATAACCAACAGGCAAGGTTCCACACTTGTACAAGTAAATTCCACCAAGCATACCAACATACCCACATGACTATCTTGAAAACCAAGAAGAATCCACGGGAGCAAGTAGTCTACTGAAAGAACATTTTTTCTATAATATTAAAATTGGTAATTGTTGTGAGAAAAAAAATTACATTTCAAATAATACAGCCACACGAATTTAAATGAAATTGACACTTCTAGAGGCAACTTGAATATAAAAAAGTTATACTGCCTCTGCCGTGATTAAATGTTTTAGATGTCGAAAACTACGTGCTACTCGACCCAGTCCGTTTCATAAGCCAAATTTTCCGGACCGTTTTTATAGGCCTAAAATACTTATGTTTGGCAGAAAAAATAGCCAATCCACGGGGGGGGGGGGGAGAGTTAAACATGGAGAAAACTTTGGGGAGTTGACAAAGTTATTTAAAAAAGCAAATATTACAAATCTTTCTCCTACTAAATCCTTAACTTTTCCTCCCAAAATGGCTGATGACCGGGAGCAGGGTTAGTCATAGGTATTTTTTCCAAACTAGTTGCTGTACATAATTTATGATACCGAAGTATCAATTTATTCATTAATCACATTAATCTCCTATTAAATCCTTAAGTCAGAGGTATTTTTTCCAAACTAGTTGCTGTACATAATTTATGATACCAAAGTATCAATTTATTCATTAATCTCATTCAATCTGTGTAACAATAGGGACATCAACCACAGCATCAATGGCTACTCGTTTAATAAAAAAATAAAACAAGGTCACTCTTTAAATAAATTGTCTCAAAAAACAATTAATTTGTAAATGTTAAAGTGATGATGCTATAATAATTAACTAAAGATAAAGTCGATATATTTAACATCGGTTGCGTCTCTCCCCCCGATGCGACCAACGTCATCACTCGCGTCTATCTCAGGTCTTCGACAATTACTCTCCTTCTGGCGTCGTACGTGAATTTGTTTCCGAGGAAGACGTTACTCTTGTAGAAATCCATCAGGCTGGTGATGTTCCACTGCCGTGCCTGGAAACGGAACGAGATTTAAAATAAATTTATCCAAATAATCTATAATAATTATATAATCTCCCAACTATACTCACAGACGGTCGCACACACACATAAACAAACTTTCATAACTACATGGTGAGATGTATAAAAAGATGGTAGTGCTGACCGAAAGCTAGCCTAAGTAATTAATAATAATAATCTCCACGACTAACTTCCTCCGATTATATTTAGTAACACAACCACAAACGTACCCGATCCAGGAGATCCTTCTCAGACACTTCGACTCTTTCCAGGCCGTCGTGACGACTCCTCTGGTAGACGATCTGATCTTTGGCGAGATTCTTGAGAATGTGAAGAAGCAAGTCGTTGTTGTCTTTCTTGTATGCCAGATATCTGCTCAGATTCTGCAGAATAGATTGAGTTAACGATAAAGTTATTTTTTAGAAACCCAATGCAACATTTCTAACAAATATTAATTGTCAGATTTAATTATTAATTGTTAGATTTAATTGTTATTAATTGTCAGATTTAATTATTAATTGTCAGATTTAATTGTTATTAATTGTCAGATTTGATTGTTATTAAATGTCAGATTTAATTGTTATAAATTGTTAGAGACCAAACAATTGACTTAGAAGTTAACTAACAATAATAACCAAAATTATCATTTAATTAATGTGAGATATTAAATAACATAAAGGATATTACTAGTTTAATTCTGCAGAATAGATTAGTTATTAATAGAGTTATTATTAGAAAACGGATGCAAAATTTCTAACAGACATTAACCGTGAGGATGTGATTACAGAGACCAAATGTTAACTAACAATAATAACCAAAATTATCATCTAAACACCAAATAAAACTTTGTAAGATATTAAATAACATAAAAAATGTTATTAGTTTTAATTCAAAGTAATCGAAGAATGATTAAAATTAATTAATATAAAATTATTACAACTGGATGAATTCAACCAACCTTGGTCATCTCCTTGACGACGCTGAACTTCTGCGTCGAGATGAAACTCTCGACGGTAATCCTGACCGCCATGTTTACATCGTCGTCGTCCACGTAGTCTCTCAGTCGGAGTCTCGCATGGGCTTCCGACATTCTGATTGTCGACTCGATCAGACGAACCGTCACTGCAAGACTTTGTGTCGTCTGGCGGTCGAAGAAATCAATTTTTTTTTTTTTTTTCGTTACGAAAACCATTAGAAACACCCAAGCTATAATCTAATTTGAAATTAACGGATCCTATCGGAAGTGATATTTATTTTTGAGAGAAATTTCATTTTGTTTTCCTGACAGTTTTTTGACTTCCACATGCTTTAGTTGATAAAATAAAGCTTTGTTGTATTTAAATTTAATATAAAGGAGCCTGAGTGAGGTGTTACAAAAACGGGCACCCGGAATTTATACAAACTTATATGATTATATGATTAACAGTGCAGTCAGTAACCATGAAATAACAACTTAAGATACAAATCAATGGCAGACCTGAGATTCTCTCCTCAAATCGGTGTACATCTTCGAGATCTTGTCTCCGTCGACCTGGTTGAGAATGGGACGCGACTTCTCCTTGGCGTAGATTATGTACTTCTTGAGAAGCTCCTGCTCGATCGGTTCCAGGCCGGACGTGTTCAGCTCGTTGTTTTTCTGGGAAGAATAAAAAAATACCGGTTGAACTAATTAACTTTATTTATAAAAATAAAATCTGGTAATTTCATTTTATAGCAATGTATTTTAAGTGACATTAAATAATCACAAATCGGTGCATAAATTACGGACGCATCCCGCATAAATTATGCGAATGTATCCCACATAACTTCTTCTCATCGCATTTAATTATTCATTACACTTCCAAGAAAACCAGCAACAGCAGAGAGAGGAGACCAACCGGCATAGCGTCCGCTTCTTCGCCGTCGGTAGAAGCGAACGGATGATGCTTGATGTGACTCTCGACGATGAACTTTGCCATTCTCTCGTCCTCGATGGGATCCACCTGGTCGCGTACGACGCACACGATGTCGAAACGAGACAGAATCGGCTCGGTCAGATCCACCTGTGGAGTTGAAAAAAAAACAATTTTTTTAAAGCAAGAAATAAATAACTTTCCACCTTAAAAATATTTCGAGCTGATACGATCAGCTACTGATATGATTAGCTATTGATACGATCAGCTACTAATACGATCAGCCACTGATACAATCAGCTACTGATAAGCTCAGCTACTGATACAATCAGCTACTGATATGATTAGCTACTGATATGATCAGCTAATGATATGATCAGCTAATGATACGATCAACTACTGATACAATCAGTTACTGATATGATTAGCTACTGATACGATATTTGTTGGAACTGCAATAACATCAGCAACAACTGACCAAAACGAATTTAATGCAGCTTCCGAAAAAGTATTTAATCTTGGCACAGTCATACATCAAACTCCAGATCAATAAAACGCTGAGAGTTGACTTAGGTAATGCCCGAGTAATGTCAAAAAGATTTCAAAGACCACCAAGGTCGAACTTACGTTCTCATTGAAGGTCAGAGAAGGGTCGTACCTCCCGCCGATGGGATTGGACGCAGCTATGACGGCGCACCTGGCCTGAAGCGACGTGACGATACCTGCCTTCGAGATGGAGATCGTCTGCTGCTCCATTGCTTCGTGGATGCTCGTTCTATCCTGGTCGTTCATCTAAAAATAGAAAAGATCAGTGCTGATGATGATTCCCAATAGAGATTCAAGTTTAAAAAATAATAAATTGACAAATAAAACTCTAATGAGGCTTTATGAAAAACTGTCCTAACAGACTCTTTGTTGAATTAGAACAATTTGAGAATGCCCTTTTCTAGAATTAAAACACACACACATACAACTAATAGAATTGGAACATGCAAACACACAACTCATAGAATTACAATAATATGCAAACACAAAACGCGTAGAATTAGAACAATACGCAAGCACACAAATCGTAGAATTAGAACAATACACCAAGCAATAATAACTGCACAAATAGCAACAATCGATCACATAAAGAGCAAGTCGTAAATCAACCCGAGCGCTAACCTTATCAAACTCGTCGATCAAGCAGATACCCCTGTCGGCAAGCACAAGAGCACCTGCTTCGAGAGTCCACTCGCGTGAAACCGGATTCCTCTGAACGTAGGCCGTCAGACCGACCGCGGAGGCACCCTGGCCCGTCGTGAAGACCACCCTCGATGCAGTTTTTTCTACGTATTTGAGGAACTGAGACTTTGCCGTGCCCGGATCTCCGCAGATCAGTACGTTGATGTCGCTTCTCGTCTTGTGCGTCGTTTGTTTTTCTGATGGAAAATAAAATTTTATGAATTTATTGTTAATTATAACAATTATCATTTAAATCAATAAACACACACACACACGCTATAGAATCTTCTTTGTCATGGATCAAACTATTCAGAAACCGGATGATTTAGGAATATTGAAAAATTAAACAATCACGTCGCACTAACAGATCCGTGTGATATCATTTTAGTCTTTTGTGTACGAACTGGTTTTTATTGCAATAAAGTACGCTATCCACGGATACCAGATGAGAATTTAATAAAAAATATTATAACCAACTAATTGATTATTATATAACAATTTTATGGTGATACGATTGATTCTCACCATTTCTTGAAACTGCTCCAAACATCGACAGTGCCAGTGCCCTCTTCACATCATCATGACCGTATATGGAAGGAGCTATACTGGCAAATATCTGTTAGGAAATACATAAAAAATGGTAACAACTTCAAGTGAAGTGCCTAAAAAATATTGTTCTGCCCCTTTTATCACTTGCAAACACCCCAAATAGATATCTGAATGATACCTCCTAACACACTGAATGATTTATAGAGGAGAAAAACTTTATATAAAACCGGTAGTTTTCACAGGATCACCTTCACAGAACCTGATCCCACCTAACCCTTTTAGAACCAAGTTATAAAACACAAGCAACTGAGCATCAAAAACATTCAAAGAGGCAAATTATCTGGCTGCACAGTCACGTCAACCATCCCCCGCCACCCTGAAACCAACCCCTCCCCCCGAAACCAACCCGGTCGGCAATCCTTTCATCCTTAGCCAGTTGCATGATTGCCTTGATGTCGTCATCGGTCAGATTGGAGGCGGCCATTTTGTCGTCTTTCTTGGTGATGTAGTTGGCGATGATGACCGTGGAAAAGACGGGAAAACCGTTGGAAATGTTAAGCGAACTGTCGTAGTTGTTGCTGTAGATTCCCGTTAACTCCTGTCGAGTGAAGACGGGTTGAAATTAATAAAGGTGTACGAGTTTGAAAAATTAAAAAACTTTTGACTTGATGATTCAGCAATTGTGTCATCAAAAAATAGAAATGACACAGGTATTGGAAATAAGCAATAAAAATAGTTAATATAGCTTGTAATTTGCAATAAATCAACAAATGGAAATTACGATTTCATCTCCCGGCTTGCAGGTGTCTACGAGATCGTCCAATAGGACGGCATCTTTCGAACGAGGCAGCCTACCAGCTTCGACCTTGCCGGGGCTTTCTTGGATCGTGATTCGCTGATAGTTCTTGTAAATGGTCTAATCGACGAAAATAAAATGAAAAGTAAATGAATTTAAAATAAGAGAATTACATGACAAACAGTAACGACAAGAACTATCATTACTAATAATAACAATAATAATTATAACTACTATTAATAACTACTTATTAACATAATATATGCAACGATTAAATGAACAAGATGAACAAAAAAAACCAGCCTGTTCCATGTTGACTTCAAAAGGTCCGGTAGACTGACACTCGGGGCACGACCCCGGCTTGACCTCGTTGTTTTGCGACTGGGTGAAAGGCCCAAGGACGTACGAGCACTTGATGCAGTCGTACTTGACCATGCTCAGCTGAGGCAGGACGGACGTGCTGCAGGTGACCACACCTGTCGTCCGGAGCAGCTGATTGACGTGCATCTGCCTGAAAGTCGAGAAATTACAGATCGCGATCATGTTCTAAAAACTAAATCCTCTTCTCTAAGCGTAGCTAGGTTTGGACAACCCTCTTTTATTAAGCTCCTCCCTAATTTCAGAGCTGGCTACTATTCACAACAAATAGAATCTGACCAAAATTTGCGACTCTCACCTCAAGCACCTGATCTCTTCGATGAGTGGCAGGTTGGAAATCCTCACGTGGATGACCTTCGAAATCTGCTCGTATCTCGGATACAGTCCCATCACCACATCTTTCGCTGCCTGTCAACAATAGATCCGGTACAGCTAACTACCACAATAATAATCATCATCATCATCAATCCTCGAGACGATCAGATGATTGGCTAACATGATATTTTTGCCACCTGGCTGTAGCCGTAGCCTATAATGGGCCCGCAACGTTGTTTCCTCCTTCTCTCACTCTCTCTCGAGTGAGAGAGTGAGAAGGAGAAAGCGAGAAGTAGTTAGTTATGATTTGTCTGCACATGACTTTTTTATTAGTTAGATAACCATTCTCAGAATTGGTATTTATATTCTATCAACATTAATCTATAACATATCCAAAAATCATAACTGTAAGTACATGCCGAGAGACATCGGACAAACAAACACACAAACAACTTTGTGACCTAATAAAGACATTGTAAAATACAAGCTTTAGGAAAGCGATAGATTCACGGCATTCCAATTTCTGACAAAATACTCTAAAGAGGTGACAAAATACCCTAAAGAGGTTGCAAAAGCCACAACTAATTATTCAGGACTATCACAATTTCCAAAAAAACGCCTTCAGTTGATATCAAACCTACTAAAACATTCATTACGTCGTACATAATCGCATAAATAAGAATTTAGAAACAAACTTCATCAAAAATTTTGAGCATCTCGGTCGGTGCTTCAGGAAGAAAGAAGGCTAGGACGTACTCTTCGCGAGCCAAAATGTTGTAGTCCACCACTAAACTCTCCTTGTTAGCTGAAAATAATTTTTTTTACACATTATTATGAATCTGGGACCATGTTATATCATTTTCTTGTCTTTTGATGGCCCTAGATGGGCTGGTAGAAAATAGTATGAAAAGGACACATATAAAGTATTCAAATTATTATCACTTTCAATAAATTACAAAACAATTTTACAACAATACATATAGATATATAAATATATTTTATATTATAATAGTTTATAGTCGTCATTTACCCCAGGCATTTTAAGACTCAAATAGCAGTATGTAAGAAACATTTTCTTTGTTTACATTTTATTAGCAAAACAAGAGCAAATAAACAATGTAACTCTGTTAGTAATATAAACGATTATTGCAAAGAAAATGGATTCCGTAATCTGAATTAACAATAAAAATAACACGACCTACCTTCGACCATCTGCGATATCTTTTCCCTGTACAAGTTGTTACCGTTGTCTTCGCAGAACGTCCTGAGGAAGTTCTTGAACCGGTTGAAGACTTCCATCCTCGGCGCGACCATGGAAACCCACTCGGCGATCGTGTGGCCCTTCGTGTCTTCCAGATTTTCTATGCTCTCGATCATCTGATGATTTATAAATTATAAATCGACATCAATGCTTACAGGTGTACTATCGGGACACTCGGTCAGCACAGCCGGCAGTATGGTTCAAGCCATCAACCAAGCAATCACAGTGAAGCTAATATAAAGGATTTAAAAAAATTGTTTTACTAATAGGTAATAACTTTTGCCATCACTGTTCAAGCCATCAACCAAGCAAACACAGTGAAGCTAATATAAAAGATTTAAAAAAATTATTTTACTAATAGGTAATAACTTTTTAGTTAACTTTTTCCTGTCACAGCCCAGGATACTTGAGGTTGATAAATGTTTACCGAATTCGCCATGGTTATGGATGACTGTTATATCATCTTTAAAAGCGGTATTAATTCACTTTAACACAACCGGGGGAACCCCGAACGAATGTGTTTTTAGCTTTATTCCAGAGCTTTAAATTTTGTTAGTAAATGGGTGGGGCTATCAATATAACTGCATTTCAAAACAACCTATGAAAGCAAAAATATGAGAGTGAAAAATATTAAAAACAAGATTGAAGAATTGAAACAAGATAATGATAAAGAGGAAGAAATTGAGGCTAATTTACAGTGAGAACTGGAACATCTGAATTCTCTCATCCCAGAAATTAACCTATCAACTATAATCTGAATCACCATCGATTAACTCCGCCCACCTCTTCGTCTTCGTCCATTCCGCCTTCGGCTGCTCTTTCTCCCATCCTTCGTCTCTTCGTTGATCTCTCCTCATCATCGTCAGATTCGTCTGCAAAAATTCACCGCAAAACTATTATTATTGTTAGAGCTGCTCTGTGATTAAAAATGTTAATCGAAGTTAATCGCAGAAAAACAATACCATATATGCAGTTATATCCAGAAAAACAATACCATATATGCAGGTATTTCCAGAAAAACAATACCATATATGCAGGTATTTCCAGAAAAACAATACCATATATGCAGGTATTTCCAGAAAAACAATACCGTATAAGAGTCCCGGTCTCATTCTTCCAGTCGCTGCCAATTCCTGTCTATCCCTCCTCCTCATTTCCTGTTCGGCGAGTATCCGATCAGTGGCGGAAATATCGGAGAGGTCCTCATTTTCGTCTAGTCCGTCTGCCTCGTAGATGTCGAGCTCGGGGATTGGTCGATAGTCTCTGTACGTTGGTTTGAAAAATATTTTTTTTAAATGTATTTGTTTAAATCGAGACTGATGAATGGAAAAACTAATAAGTTTAATTAGAAGTATATATTTATTTATATATTTATGAGAATGAGACTTGCACGATTTTAACAAGTTTTTTAATAAGTTATTATAATTGTAACAAATCATAATTTGTAATTAGAAGTATATATTTATTTATATATTTATGAGACTTATATATATTTACTTGCACAATTTTAACAAAAACGAGTTATAAAAGAATTTATTAATTTAAAGATTAGTTCATAAGGTCAAAAGTTATGTCGATTTCAGTAGAAGAATGGAATAACGGGTTAATAATAATTCGGTTATGTCATTGTCATGTTGTGCTGCATGTTATTAAGCCTGAATTTATGTGATTTCCATCGAAAATAGCCTCGATTGTTAAACTGGAGAACTACAAAAACTTGACTGATGAAATTATTTATCAGGTCCTTGATAATTGATAGGGCAAGAAATGATAAGACAGGAATTAATTATCTTCTCATCAACAGAAAAAAGAAGGCCATCATACCTCTCCATGTTTTCTCCGAAAAGCTCCTCTCCTTCCTCTTCATCTTCATCAGGCACCACCTCACCCAAAACTTCAGCTTCTTCATCTTCAAAAGGTGGAAGATCCCGGCCGGGACTCGAAGCATCCACTATGCGCCGGCGCCTTCGTGGCTGGCTGTTATCGGGAGGACTGGCCACTGAGAATAACTCCGAAGAAGGTTCGTCCTGTCACGGAACAGAACCAAATAACATTTTCGTGAAAAACATTTTTTATTTGTTTATCGTAAAATACTTACAGCCATGATGATTTGAAATGAAGAAAACTGTAAAAATCCGTTGTAATCCGAGCAGTTTTATTTCCTAAACACTTTCGGCGCGAAACCCAACAAAGCCCCTCCTACTATAGCGATGGGACTCCCGAGATAAATATGAATTTATCTATGGAACATGGGCTATATTGGAGGCTAAAATGTATAGAGTTTTAGAAAATGTTTGGAATTTTGCAAAATTTTTTTGAAAAAAGTTTGCCCTTCCAAGGAGTTGCTGAAATGACGCTCCGGGTCATATGTAAGTTTGATGAGTTAAATCTCTGAGACAAGTCTTTGATTAAGATTCCACCCTTTCCACAACAATATATAGGATTACAAGCAGTGACGTAGCAAAGAGAGGGCAGGGAGGAGCATCTTCCCCGGGGGACATAGGCTTTGGGGGTGCCAAAAAGCAAATGGAAAGACAACAATTTCACCAAAGTTTCGTCATTTTTGAACATTTAAAACATGTAAAATTAACAAATTGTATTTTTTCTACTATTTCACACAAGTGATTTCCAAAATTTTCTTGGAAGGGGATCACCGAGCCCCGGATATGGCTCGGGCACGTTCGGTTTCTTAGATTTTGGTCATCCAATTAATTGGGATGACAGTGGAATATGGGGGCGCATTGTTTATACCTTGCCCCCGGACGCCAGATAGGGACACTCGCTACGCCACTGATTACAAACTGTGGTGACGAAAATGTATACCCTGCGACGAAACGGCTTTGCGACGAATTGGCCTGCACCCAGTTTCTCTTGTCACATAGAATTAGTATTAATTATTGTAGAATGCAGATTGCTGGGTTTTCAAATGCTTGAGCTTGGAAAAACTGCCCTCTCCAGAGGTGTGGGTTAGGTAAGGTTGAAAAAAATTGCAATTAAAAAAATTTAACTGTGGGTTGGGTTAGAAAGTTGAACTTTTCAGGTTGGTCGGTTTGGACTTAGTTGAGAAAATAGTGGGTTGGGATGAGAAAGGGGTGTGTTGGGTCGCCAAAAATGACCCATGTACACTTGTGAATTGTCCTAGCCTGGGCTCGGGGGTTAGTGTATTCCCGGAGTAGGGAAAGTCTGGAGAGAAGAGAATGTGTGTTTCCATAGGCGCTTATCTCTCTCTATTAACTAAAGTGACTTCTTAACCTATAGCCCTATATAAAAAAACATTGATATATCTTCTCTCACTAATAGAGTGACGCCGATGTATCATAGTAACTAACAACCTAGTGCCACCTAGTAACTAGTCTAGTCTGAGACATGTGTGAAATAATAGTAGTATTACAGATGAGCTTTGTAAAAATCTAAAAACTTTGTGCTATTGTATTCCTCAATGTAGATGTGACTTTCTGTTAGTCATAGTCATCTGGTTACTCTCAGAAAATGAAAAACTCGATTTTTACAAAAAAATTACTTTTACAGTTGGTAAGTTTTCCAAAATTATGAATCTATATAAGTTAAGAAAAAAAACTATTTTATTTTACTAGCAACAGCAACACACAACCTTGAACAAAAATCTCATTTAAAAAAAATCCATCAACATGAATTGTTTTTCTGTCGTCATTTGCGTTCACCTCAAGAGAAGCAGATTCGTAATTACAAACTCAAAAATTTTGTCTTTTCAAATCATCTGAGAGTTTGGTGAAGTCGGAGCATTTTTGCGGTACACCTGTTTCTGTTTCGGTGCCGGCAGAGGTCGCGGAGGGGTCGGACTGTCGATCGGGGAGGGTGGTAGTTTCGGAGGAGTGCTTGATTCTGCCGGAGAGGGCGGGGATCTCTTTCCTGGAAGTGGTTCAGCCTGATGTGCTGGTGGGTACTGTTGAGGGTATTGTTGAGGGTATTGTTGAGGTGGAGAACTGGTGCCTATTCCTCTGTACTGGTATGGAGCAGGATTGAGACCCCTGGATGGTGTTGTCATGCCTCCTGGTGTTGCTATGGGTGTTGCCAACCTTGACCTTCTCTGGGCGATGATCGACGTTTTGTCTGGCTTCTTCTTTTCTTCTGCAACGTCGCAGGAGCAGACACGGCAAGACATCAAAATGTTCATGAACATCTGGGCAAACCAGATGGCAAAAAGCAGCCAGGATGCAATCTGTAATAAAATTAAAAAAAATTTAATGAGTTTTTTTGAAAAAATTGATAAAAATTACTCAAAACTAATTTTTTAAATATTATTGCATTTATGGATTGATCAACCATCCAATCAGCCAGTAAATCAACCAAGCAGCTAGCAAGTAAATTAACCAAGCAGCTAGCCAATCAGCCAGTAAATCAACTTCATTCGTAATTAAAACAGCTCGATACTACTAACACTGGCAACAACCAAACATCCGTAGAAACTGTGTCCTCTGACGCCCGTGTCCGTTCCCCTTACGACGTCAAGTTTGCTCCAGAATGCTGTCTCTCCTCGTAGTTCCGAGCATTGATAGCTGAAATAATATTTTATTTGCTCAGCTGATTATTATTTTTAAAATTGTATAACAATTTATAAAAAGCATTTCAAAATAAAAACATTAGGTTATTGAAATTTGGTTTGTCTAATGGCACCGTCATTTTAGCATAATTTGACGTTACATTATTAAAACAAAACAAGTTAACAAAAAGATAAAGATAATTAATATATAATTTAGTTATAAGTAATTCAGATGAAGAATAAAAAATAAAAACAATTTTATTGAATGCTGCAGAATACAAAAGATAAAGATAATTAATATATAATTTAGTTAGAAGTAA
Organism: Erpobdella octoculata; assembly: GCA_963978895.1. Lineage (NCBI taxonomy): Eukaryota > Metazoa > Annelida > Clitellata > Hirudinida > Erpobdellidae > Erpobdella > Erpobdella octoculata. Next base: position 2,558,971 of record OZ022247.1, read on the forward strand.
TTCAGATGAAGAATAAAAAATAAAAACAATTTTATTGAATCGCTTCTTCAACTAACTTAGATTCTTTACTCAGACCAATTAATGTCTTGTTCGTCTGCTTGTTGATGTAGAGCAGCGTCTTGCTGCAGAAGTCTGCAAATCCTGCTGTTATAATGCTGGCGCTTGCTATCTCGAAGAACATGATGCAGAAATTGATTACGAGGAAAACAGGATTGAAAGCTCTCAAGATGTAGCTGATGTTCCAGTCCAGCATGTCTCTGATTTGCAAATTTAAAACTTAATTAGATAATAATCAATGATTATTAATCAGAGGATAAATATTTTTATGTTTAAATGCCAGTGTTATTTGCAAATGGTTATTGGAAAAAAACTTTCATTCAATTAACAAAATTATGTATTAAAAGTGATGTTTAATAATTTCAGAGTGTTAATATTTTAAAATAAAATTATTTATACAATTTAAGTGAAAACTACTGTGATTTTACTCAAGACAATGTTTTAGCCATTGCTTCTTCCAACTCACCCATAAGATCTGCTAGATTCACAGCTCTTCTTCGAATAAATGAGAAGATTAATAATTCCCATGAACATAGCATAGAAGACATTTACCGCCAAGTTCATGTAGAGAACGTAGAGACATGCTGGTTCATTCCAAGGCCATATCATGTACCTCTCCCAGTTTACGATTTCCGCAAATAAGATGCATGCTCCGTGAAAATTTCTCTGTTAGAATATTTAATTTTTTTTAGCGCTGTAAGATAAGTCTAGAAGATAAAAAAATTAAATGCCATTGGATTATTTATCGTAATTATTTTTCTCCTTTTACATTTGTTTAGAAATAGTTGTTAAGTATCCAAAAAGATATTGTTTGGTTTGATAAAGAAAATGTATAAATTCTTCAAAATACACTGGTGTTTCCAATCAACTATATTTTAGTTTTATTTGATCTAATTCTAAGCATATCTAATTAATACTCAAGTCTACCTATATCATACTACTTCTACCTACTACTACAACTACTACCTACTACTGATTTTGCAATGAGAAAGAACTGACTGCAGCATAACAAGCTTACCAATGTAACTCCAATTGGTATGACAACAAAATAACCGAGAAAGGCCGCCGAAAAATATAATATTATTTGTAAAACGATAGCTGAGGTACCTTGGGGTATACAACCCACCGGTGCCATGATCAAAACAACTACCTATACAGGTGTGTTATAGGGCTGGTTAAAGTCTAACTATCTAACTTAATTTTTAACTATTTAGTTTATTTAAAAAAAATATTATTTAAATTATTTGTTTAAATCTATTTTTAAAACCAAAATTTTTAAAGTAAAATTTGTGTTAGATTGGTCTGCTGAATTTAGGTGAATTTGGATCTTTCATCAGAAAAATGGCGTCCACCTTGATGAAAACATTGCCGCTTGTTCTATCGCAAAATATTTTTAGAAAAGTGATTCCGTCTTGTTCACAAGCATTTAATTGCATAAGCAAGTTAAATCTACAGACGAGGTAATTTATTTCTTGCTCACTTGCTGATCTAGCTCTCCACTGCTTGGTTTGCCGTGTAATCCTCATTATCGTTCGGTTTGTTTAACGTAATTTCTTTCTTTTCAGTTTTATTGGGGTATCAAATTTCAGTACATCACAAAGGCATCATGATTTGATGGAATTTTTTGACAAAAAAGAGAACTGGGGAGAAAGTTATGTTACTGTTGGTAAGAATATCTAGTGTGCATTTTTAAATTCTGCTATTTCGGCTGCTATAGCTATAAGTGGCTATAACTATAACTTATAACTGTAAGTTTACTTTAGTTATTACTCTGGCTATAGTTTATTTTAAAATTATTTTTCTGCTGTAGCTCACATTAAGTCAAGCATAAGACAATATTCCTAGGACGTCCTAGGTATAGGTAATCCTGAGTTATTTTACAATGAATAATTTGTATTTAAGAGTTAAATACAAATTAAATTTTAACCTATGTAACCCCTATGAATAATGGTTAGGGAAAATTTTGGGTAAAGGTGGATAAGAGCATAATAAACTATTTTTGTTGTTTTTGATAATATTTTCATTATAATAATTATATATTTTTAAACTCAATAACATTACCAATTTAATGATCCAAATAGTATTTTTAGATCAACTTGTTTTTAATTCAAACTTTTTAAATAATTTCAGTAACATTAAGATTTCTTTCTCAAATTTCCCAGGAAGGCCATGGAGAAAAGACGAACTCAGGCTTAAAAGCAACACTGATCTTCACAAGTTATGGTCAGATATAATTTTTTTTTATAATAATTCATACAATACATGTATGTGAGAAATTCAAATCAGATATATTTCATGGAAACCAGTATCATAACTACGTCTGCTCTGGTATTTTGAATGAAACTGTTTTCTGAGATGAGAGCTTTCTTCAAACTTGAATAATTGTTATATATTTTCCTATGTTTTTCCTGCTCTTGTGACTTTATGCTGTGGTTTACAATTTATTGTGCTAACTTAATTTTCATTATTTGGTTGTTAGCTACAGCATATTAGTTCTAGCACTAGTATAAGCATGCTGCTGAATTGATAAGTTAACTCTGTACTGACCAATAATACTTTGTATTGTAGGTTATTAGTTTAGTGTTATGTACATTTATAACTTTCAAAGTCATTTTCATCTTGGCCGAAAAGCAAAGCGAAAGGGGAAAACATTTTTTTCCTGGTGATAGTCGGAATAGAAAAAGAAATTATTTCAACAATGAGAATTAGAATGAATGAATGTTTCAAGGGTGCAAATGGAAATAGAAATTATTTGTCAAATAATAATGAAATTGGAATTGAAACAGGAACTATTTTAGTTATAGTAAATAAAATTAAATGGAATTTCAATGGTTCAAATAAAAGAAAATGATAATGAATTTAATACTCTGTGGAGTATCAAATTTAACGAATCTATGGAAAGCAGTTATTATTCTCAAGAATGCAAATTATTTATTTACAAATGTAGGATTGTTTGTTTGTTTGTTTTTCTTTGCACTAATGCCAGGTATGTTGTTTGCTATACAGGTACGTTCTCTTAAAAGAAAGAAACATGATCATGACAACGGAGGCGGAGTACAATCGCAAACTGGAGCTGTTTCCGAACCCGGAACGATTAGAAAAAGTAGAGGAAAGCATGGAAAACCTGTTGGACGTGGTTCGAGAAAGGGACAGAGCCTTCAATCTGCTTGAAACCGGAGAAGATGGAGAACCGGGAAAGAGATGGGCCTACAACGCTATCGGCATGGGATACTGGAAGAAATGCTCAGAACACTTCAAGCCCATCTACATGAACAACAAAGGCAGAACGTTTGGCGGCTGGTTGAACCGCTACAGGTGCCTGTTTAGAGAGAAGCGACTGAAAGATAGATCTAGAGTTAAGAGGAGAGCAATGGCTAAAGTGCAATTCATCGAGAAACATATTCCGCATCTGGCCGGTACCATGGAGCCGGACTATTCAGAAGTCAAACAGCCGTTAATGAGCACAGCAAAAGGACCGGGCGAAACGATTTAGAGTGGCTTTCTTCTCTAAATTTTGTGTGATTTTTAATAAATTTTTAATAAATTCTAGTAATTTATCATTACTTTTCTAACTCTCAGGAACATATTTGTAATATTTGTATAAACAAAATGGCTTTGTATACGGAAGTTACAAGGCAGTGCCAATGATATTAGTACAGCCTATGGAGAAATTTCCTTGATTCAGAGAGAATCACCTAAAGTCAAGAAATGAATTTGACCCTTTCCATGAATTTGCAGTAACAATGAATGCAGTTGCTAATGAAAAATTAGCAATCCCACGACGTAGACCATAAAAGCTCTATAGGAGGTGCTCTTTAAATATTCACACTGATTGATTAGTGGTTTATTCCCCTTGTGCAATTTTATGATTTCTCAAAACCTTCAAAAGCTCATAGAAATGCATGAGAATATATTTAAATTTTATTTTGAAGCTGATTTATTATCACCAGCTACTATTGACCAAGTATTAAAATTACACACATTTTTTAAAATTTTAAAAGCTTGCTTGATACCCATAACATTCAACCCCTGCTTGTGTAACAAACAGTCCTGTTACTTTCTGCAAGACTGCATCATGTAACAATGAATTCCATGGTGTAGGTTCAAAGCCTTCTACAAGTTCATTGCTTTGATGCTTTGAAACAACACGACAGGACAACATAACACTAAAAACAATGCAACTAATATGTAGGTTCCAGTATTAAAAAAAGTGTTAAAATTAATAAATTATTAAAATGAAATATTAAAAAAAATTATCCAAACTACTAAATGCTATATTTATTTCATATATTAATGTATTACAAGTTCTATACAGTAACTTATTTCGCATTTAACTTCTTGTTTTAAGTGTTTTATTATTATTTATTTTGCTTATATTGACATTTGTATTACTACACTTGTCCATGTTTAATTTTGATGGATATTCTCTGAAAGTATCGACGAAATGAATTACTTTGTTTGAAAACTTCTAAAAGTCTACTTTAGTTTCATCAATGTTGTATTTAATTAATTTGAAATAATTTAGCCATTACCGTGGTTGCTTGTTACAGTTACAGTTACAGAAATTATTTTCTAAATATGTATGTTAAATAAAAAAAATATGTGACTAATAAAATGTTTAAAACATACAAAAATTATAAATATGATTGACCTAAAATAACAACTTTATTGCCTAATATGTTAAAATTCACTAAAATGCACGATTTTAAAAAAATTTCATTTTAAAACTGATATCCCATCAGCAGCTAGTTTTTAACTAAGATTATAGAAAATTCTCAAACCGAGTCAAGTTTTAAACTATTTTCATTCAAAGGTATTTTGCAAAATAAGTCATGTGATGTGAAGTTTTTTCTAAGTTCTTTTTCCAAATGGCATAAGGCAAATTTTGTTCTTAAATTTGTGAAAACCAATCAAAGAAGTAAAATGAGAGAAGACAAGCTGAATGCTTTGTTTCTGGTATTTATGAAAATTAACTCAATGTGGATGACATCATTATCATTTTTGCAAAAACTACCAGAGGTAGATTTTTTAAAAACTAATACATTTTAATTACATTTTAGAGAATTAGAGGTTGTAGCCGTAGCATACAGAGCATATTTTAAGTCATCTTTACAATATTTTTATGTTTTAGAAATGAACACCTGCCAATGCGTGGCCCCCGATTCCCAAAATCCTGTGTTCAATCAATGGTTGGCGACCAAACCTTAGCGGAACGCCGCGGGCCCGAGTTCCTTTCAGATACAAAAGTGTGCCAGAAATGTCTATTGAATTACCTTTATTGGTGAACAGTAATAGCATTTATTTAGAGCGTTGTTTAGGAACTACTGTTGACTTTATGAGAATAACAAACTACCTAAAATCGGTATTGAATGAGTCAAAGTTATTTTTTGTTCAATAATCACATATTTTGTTTAGTGTTAACATTTTCACGTACATACAGGCTCACATTAACTGAGGCGGGGTTGAGCAGCCATTAGTGGTGCTGCGGTTTTGTATTTGTTTTTTAAACAATAGTCAATGACAAGAAAAAAATGGAAGGGGTAGGTCAATTGAGCTAATATAAAAATTTCTAATGACTTACTTTATTAAGTTTTCTTTTTTGTTTCTAAATAGTTTGTCGTTATTTTTTAGTTTTAGCAATTGAATGAAACAAAGTTGACAGTTTCAAGTTTGTAAAGTTATATAAATTAATTTGATTGATTGACTGATTAAAGCTAAAAATTTTAATTATAATTCGTCTGTGTTTTTTCTATATTAAGATAAAACTTGCTAACGCTTTCCTGGTGTCCAAAAAAGCGCAATTATTAGAGTAAACAATTAAGGTAAGGTATTGTAATGAAAACATTTAAATATTTCTTCGGTTGACGACGTCATAACGACGTTTAAAAACAATTTGAAGTTTCAAATTAAATTTAATCGACGTTGCTCTGTCTCCTACTATTAGTTGTTTAACTCTCAAGTTATTAAACATGTTAAACATGAAATTTAAATATACCAAAAATGTATTTATTCAGCTGCTGTTGATAATGACTTTCGTTTCAAACGTTGTTCCAGTTTGTAATCTAGTTTACGATTCTACTAGAGTTATATGTGGAGAAGATTTTTCTGGAAATATAAAAGCAGACGAATGGTCTAAGGTGGCAAAAGTTTCATTACGTAATCTTAATGTCACAACATCGCAATTTAAGAACGTGACCTCGAATAAGATGGTGAAAGTTGAGAAATTACATGTTGTAGGTTGTGAAATAGACTTTGAGAATTCCGTTTTCATAAAGAATTCAAACTCTATCGTAATAACAAACAGTAGATTAAAAAATTGTGGACATGGTCAGTTCAGTGGCGAAATGAAAGAGTTGTTATTGTATAATTCCATTGTTGAAAACTACGAAGGGTCATTTTTCAGAGGAGCCAATGTAGGAACTCTTCGTTTCGTCGACGTCACAGTTAAGCAAGAATCCAAGATTATATTTGAAAACTGTTCTGTGGATGTTTTGAAAGTTAAAAATTGTTCATGGATTAACTTTACAGAAGTGTGCAAGCTTACATCTCTTAAAGAATTGTGGATGTATAGAACTGAAGTCGAGTTTCCAAAAGACTGTTTTAAAGTAAGTTATTAACTATTCTCAGCCAACGTGGTAAACAAACATTTTAATAATTGTTTTCAGTATATATATATATATATATATATATATATATATATATATATATATATATATATATATATATATATATATATATATATATATATATATATATATTATTTAAATGTTTGATTTTCTAGGAGCACAAAGAACTTCATACTCTTTATTTTGATAAAATTGTTTCAAACTGGAATTTCTTACCGGACATAAAAAGTCCGTTGAAACGTTTAGCAATTATTAAATGTAATATAACGGAGCTCAAAGGAGAGTGGTTTCAACATATCGGTCCACATCTTGAAGAATTGAAGGTTGAAGGAAACAACTTTGAATCACTTGCAAGCAATGTTTTCAGAAACTTTAGCAGCCTTAAACACTTATCTCTTCGAAATAACAAACTGAAAAGCCTTCCTGCTGAATTTTTGGACGTCTTTTCAAAACTTAAAAGAATTAATATAACAGATAATCGATTTGAGTGCAATTGCTCAATAAGCTGGTTCACCAATAAAAAACTTACTAAACTAAAATTGGAAAATCAAGTTGAGTGTTCAGATAAAGATAAAAAAGAACTTTTATTTAATGGTTCTTTGTGTCCAAGTAATGCAACATTGCCAGAGAAAACCACACAGCTTGTCTCTCTCGTTTCACCTACAGAAGATTTGAGCAAATCTTTTACAGCAATTTATACAAGTCCAACAAAAACGTATCAAACAAATCCTGTAGTTGAGCATTCAGTTGACAATAAGGCTATATCGTCGGAAGAGTTAAGTCACATGACTACCCTTGACCCTGTTTGGTCAAGCACTCTAAGATCAATTCGTGGAAATTCTGAAATGGCAAATGAAACCGCTGAAACACATAAAACAACAACCAACGTTGCCAAATCAGTTCCACAAATTCGAAGTTTTAGAAAATTCATCAATGAGAAAATAAAACAGTTGGTATTGAAATGTTCAGTTTTTGCAGATCCACCAGCAAAAGTTATAATCGAATGTCCAGACGGTTTTTCAAAATATTTTCCAAACGATAAAATGGATAAATTGTTCAACATTACATACAGAATTAGACACCTGACAAACAAAGAACTTGGACTCTACATTTGTCGTGCAAAAAATGATCACGGATGGGGCAATGAATCAATTTATGTTGAATTTGAATTAATTGAAGACTCTTTCTCTTTGAAACTTGCATGTTTTCGTGCATCCTTAATTTTTAGTTTTTTAGTAGTATTTTTTTTTATCTGTTTAATTTTGGCTAGCAGTTTACTAAAATTTCACCTTGAAGTTTCCATAGATCCATGTTACTCAGTAGCCTTAAACTGTTTATTTTGTTAATGCTGGTGCAGTAATTTAGAAGTTTGACTATTTTATAACAAAAACTCGTTTATAAGTTGTTTTTAAGCATATTTACATTAATTAAGGTTTTTTTTAGAAGATTGGTAATTAATTTCAAATGTTTTTGCTCGTGTTATTTTTTGTTAAATTTTTTCTTAAAAATTTGTTTTTAATAAACAGATATAGCACTTGGTTGGAACATTATTTAAGATCTACAATCGACTCCATGCAAAATTTATCCGCTTCCTTCAAAATGCTCCCAAAAATTATTTTCGAACCCGAATAAAACCGAACGTTTGGAAACCACTTTTCAACTCCGCTTCGCTAATTGCGAGCCAGTCCCAAGCCTGGAGAAAGAAGGAGGGAAAAGTAAAAAGGATCAAATTCTGATCCACGACAGGAAGTACTTAAGTGTTTCCTACATACAGCCATTAGAGTCTCAAAACACCTGGTGTAAAAGACTATAAACTATTATAAAAAAACCACTTTTCAAATGTGCTGTTTTCGGAACACCGAAAAATTTAAATCAATGCAGGAATTTTTAAAGCAAAAATTTATTTAGGTTACATATTCTGTTTGTGTGTGTGTTTGTGTATGTATGTATGTATGTATGTATGTATGTATGTATGTATGTATGTATGTATGTATGTATGTATGTATGTATGTATGTATGTATGTATGTATGTATGTATGTATGTATGTATGTATGTATGTATGTATGTATGTATGTATGTATGTATGTATGTATGTATGTATGTATGTATGTATGTATGTATGTATGTATGTATGTATGTATGTATGTATGTATGTATGTATGTATGTATGTATGTGTGTGTGTGTGTGTGTGTGTGTGTGTGTGTGTGTGGCTTTCTCTGTACGCAAATCTTGCAAGTAAAATTTAACCATCTTTTTGACTAGCTAGGAAGCTGAAACTTTCATCATAGCTTTATATTGGACGGCAATACATGATTCAATTAAAAAAAAAAAAAAAAAAAACAAACGTAATTTGAACATCTTTTGTATTTCTAAATTGAGTGTATTTGAAATTAAAGTTTGTGTTAAAGAACTCGTTTTTCCTTTACTTGTTTAAGCAAAAAAAATCCTAATATCCAATCACGTTGAAACTCGGACAAAAACGTATGAGATATCAAAAACACTCCATTTCAATTTTTAATAAATTTTACGATCATTTGTTTGGCTCTCACTGACATTGTTTGTGAGGGGCGTTTATTACAAAAACTGGGTGATCGACTGAAAATATGTACAGGTGTGAAGCCGTGTTCCAGGTAAATCGTTAACGAAATAGATAAAAATCACTCGTCGGATCAATAAATAAATAAATAAATAAATAAAATTAAAACAGTTTGATGACGTCACGCTAACGATCATGAAAAAATATATTTTACCATCGTTATGTAAAACAGCTCTTTTTTAATAAATGCTTGGAGAAGCTCTTCTAGAGAAAACTCTGTAGAAGAGCCCACCAACCAATGAACAACATTCTTTCATGAGGCAAGGGTGGTTATTCACAAATCATCTTGCTACGAAATGATTAAAAATTGCGTGAATAAAAATAGAACGATAAACGTAAGGTGTATTCGTCAGTCTGTTTATTCGTTTCCGGTGTTGGCCATTTTAGTTGTAAAATCTTTTCTTGATGGATCGAAAGGTTTTTATGAGGATGTTCGTTTTCTTTTTGATTTTCGACTTCTTCGGTGCCGGCTCCATGATGATTTCTTCTTTCATTACCGTTATCTCGTCTGCTGGACCGAAGTCGCTGTAATTTATGCAAACGATTAGTCAGTTGTATTAGTATACTTTTGAATTATGAATAAAACCGATTCCAGAGGGTAATTAGCCTTCACAGACTGGAAAAAGTTGTGGGCGTTATATAGGTACTTATGTGGTCTTGTTGTTTGTATAAAACATCAACATCTATTTCTTAATGATCATCATACAATAAAGCTACTACAACTTATGGCCTCTTCTCTTATCCTTTCCAAGATAGACTTTTGTAACTCTCCACTTTATTATGGTCTGCTTATACCTGAATCTACTTAGCAGCCACTTATCTAATCTAATCTATTCTAACAGGTATACACTCTATTTCCCGGTATGTATTCTGCACTCCAGTGTTTTGCAGGATCTCTGGTCAAGTTATTTTTTAAAATATACATATTAATGTTTAAAACAGGGACGTCATTTAAGGAGGGCAGTTACCACCCTGACTTTGAAGTGGACCCCCATGACGTTGAAGTGTGTCCTCGTAGAAGAATTCTGGGAAATTTTTTTTTTGAAAAGTATCTTCGACTACCACTGCATCTCGGTTATCAGCTTTTTTGGCAGGAAAAATATTTGGCAAAAGTTTGCACGATTATCCCACCTTCTCCCCCCAGTCTACAGTTTTTTTAGGGAAGGAAGATGAAAATTTTAGCGTTATGATAATAAAATGTTGGAATGTGTGAGCCAATTCAACATCTTGCACTGGAATGACGAGTTTTAAACCATTATTTTAGTGCCCCTTTCTCATTCTATCTCACCTATCTCATATCTTGGTTCAGACGATCAATCTTGAAGCCAACTATCCAGCTATCTAACAATCTAACCAAATCTTTCTCTTAATCCCATAGAGTGGGAAAAATATGATACAGTTAGTGCTTACTTATTTGAGTTTTCACAACACTTGGTGTAAAAACCTATTAACTATTTAATAAAAACATTAGTGACATTTGTGACGTTTCCTTGAGGCTTCAGCGAGAGGCTCCGTTTTAAAGGAGAGTTTGCATGCTTGTTATTTCCCATAAAAAGCCTTTATTTTAATCGTATCGAAGGTTAAAAGAAAAAAATGCTTTGAAAAATATCAAACATTCTTATGCCCATGTTTAAGTACATAGACATTTTTATTGGCTTGTTCAAAATGTTCCCACGACAGAGTCTAATGAGGTAATCAATTTATTCAATCATACAGTAAAACTTTGTTGGGGGCAACATGTTCAAAGGGCCCACGCGTTCCAATTTTTTGTAATGTTAAACGTTTTCTCATAAAACAGCTGATGACCAGGGGTATTCGTAGGTACTTTTGCTGGAAAGTTTCCAAGGGGACCGCTTCAACGTCAAAACTGAGGGTACTCATCTTCAACGTCGGAAGGGGCTCACTTCAAAATCAAGGGGACAACGTCTCACCCTGCTCCCCTAAATGACGTCCCTACATACAGACGGCAGCACTGACAAAACTGAGATGCCATATTCACGTGCTGTTCCTTGCCTGGACTAGCCTTAGTTCAATAGCAGCATTCCCACGCACTTGTTACTTTCACATCCTTCACTTTGGACCGGGAAAAGGCATTTAGTTGAACATTTTTGAGATCGTATTAGCTACTAATGTCTTTTACCAAAAAATAAAACAGTTAGTATGCGGGGCTGTCAGTGGCGCCAGTAAAACACCGCATACGCCGTTAGTCTTATCTGCAAGTTGCCAACATTGTAAAGTGGCCTTTAAGCGGCTTCTGCTGCATATGGCGATATATATTTATTGTTGTCTAGAAAAAGGTATAAGGTATTAAATATAGTTAAAACATGAACTAATAATTTATTATAAACTCAACATTAGATTGAGTAAATAATACGTAGGTATAATAATACGCACGCATACCTTCTATACATGAGTCTCTGTCCGGGTGTTTTGCTGCCCTCTTGTCCGTTGTCCAGCTGGTGCTTGTTTGCGACGGCGACGTCACCGTTGGCAGCTTCCACTCCACGCCTCTTTGCCCTCTCATTGGTTGACCGACTTCGGCCTTCGATTATCTTCCTGGTCAGGTCGTTCAACTTTTGCTCCCTGGCCTCGATTCTTTTTCTCATTTCTGAGAATGAAATTTTATGGATACCGCTTTAGTTACATTTAACGTAATTAGTAATTTGGCAAAATAACAAGCGGAAAAGCGGAAATTTTTTTTATCAGTGAACAAAGCAATTGTAAATTTCTAAAAATTGGACCAATACAAATACCAAATGTATTGTTTTTTTTGCGAAAAATTTGAATCGAAATGAAGTAGGATCGTACTTTCTCTTTCAAGTTGTAAGATTGTGAAAATATTTAATTTTTTAATTTCCTTATATTAACTTCACCGCCGGCCTTGCCTGCTTGCTTGAATTTTTGCAAACCTATAAAGTGAAAATTAACTAACTTCTCGTCATCTAATCGAGTTGAAATTTGAAATATAGACTTGCTCCTCATGACAATGCATTCTATTAAAGTTTAAATGTTTTTTGAAAACAATTTTTTTTGCAATTAAAAATAATAATTATCTATTTTAAAACAAATCAAATACAATTAAATAAATGTTTACAGGTATAAATTTAAAAAAAATTTTATTTTAAAAAATATCAGCGGCATTTAAGCGTCATTTCATGCATCGTGGTGTCTCACGTCATAATAATGTGACATTTTGTCGTTTATGAATTATTAAAAAATCGACAATGACAATCAATAACGAAGTACAAAGTTCTGCTTGCGACAATGATTCCCCAGCTACATCGTGTTTACAGCAAGGTTTTGTGCAGTTGCTGAATTGCTGAGTTGCTGGCAGTCTCGTTGAATTATTAGAATTATTATTCATTTTTTTAGAACAAAGAGAAAGATGAGTAGGTATAGACAAGAAGAGAGAGAGAGAGAGAGAGAGAGAGAGAGAGAGAGAGAGAGAGAGAGAGAGAGAGAGAGATAGAGAAAGAGAGAGAGAGAATATAGACTTAACATAAATAAAGAGTAGATTGTATGAAGTCATGGAACTCTATGTACGAATTTCCTTGATTGAGTGCAATGAAAAGAAAACAGCGCTTAATTAGATTTAGTTTTTCGATATCTGGGCAGCATCGAATGTATGTTTTAAATGAATTAAAACTAGAGCACGACAACGGCATTATGACACGCATTGAAATACATGCACACATTTAGAATGGCGGTGATAAAAAATATTGAAGCATTGAAATACATGCACACATTTAGAATGGCGGTGATAAAAAATATTGAAATATTGAAATACATGCACACATTTAGAATGGCAATGATAAAAAATATTGAAATATTGAAATACATGCACACATTTAGAATGGCGGTGATAAAAAATATTGATATATTGAAATACATACACACATTTAGAATGGCGGTGATAAAAAATATTGATATATTGAAATACATACACACATTTAGAATGGCAGTGATAAAAAATATTGAAATATTGAAATACATGCACACATTTAGATTGGCAGTGATAAAAAATATTGAAATATTGAAATACATACACACATTTAGAATGGCAGTGATAAAAAATATTGAAATATTGAAATATTGAAATACATTTAGAATGGCGGTGATAAAAAATATTGATATATTGAAATACATACACACATTTAGAATGGCAGTGATAAAAAATATTGAAATATTGAAATACATGCACACATTTAGAATGGCAGTAATAAAAAATATTGAAATACATGCACACATTTAGAATGGCAGTGATAAAAAATATTGAAATATTGAAATACATGCAGACATTTAGAATGGCAGTGATAAAAAATATTGAAATATTGAAATACATGCACACATTTAGAATGGCAGTGATAAAAAATATTGAAATATTGAAATACATGCACACATTTAGAATGGCAATGATAAAAAAATGACACAAAAAGGAATGGAAAAAGCAGTCAGAGAGAAAAAGAGGGAAGGAGAAAGAGGTTAACAGTGAGGCAATAAGCAGAGCTGTCGATTGGGGGTGAAGGTGAAGGAAAAAGGTGAAGGAGCAAACTCAGTTGATTTTCCACACGGCATCCAAAGAGCTGAATGGTCAACGGAAATATTTTTTTTAGTTACACCCTGTTTACATAGACGACTGAAAAAACCATTTTAAAAGTACTTATTTGAATCAATTGACGGAACACCCAGAAATGTTCAGTCAAATCGTCTTACAGTTTGAACTTTTGAACCTACACTGGCAACACCACTTAGTAACGGTCACAAGTTTTCGAGGTCGTGCCAGAGATATTTTTAGACCAGAACAGAATTAGAAATAGTCATATTAATTTTTATATAGTTTCTCTAGGGTATTATAAAGAGTGCATTTAGTATTTGATTATAAAAAATAATTAGGCTGAGGCCATGAACCAATCCCCTCTCTTGTCCCTCACCCACTCCCTAGGAAAAAAGTAGCACCACCACCCGCAAACCTACCAAACAGCTTAGTACTTCCAGAATACAATCTCTCGTCAAATGTTTTCGCTGCTGTACTGTCCAAACAGTGCGATGGTGGCTCCTCCATGGCTGCTGAGGAAGAGTGAATTGCTTACAGTTGATTGGTTTTGTGTTGTTTATTATAAATTAGATTATTAGATGATACATTTAAAAATAATTATTCAAATATTATTTTCATATTTTATAATAATTGAATGATAAAATTTAAATAATTATATGTATTTTGTTTTATAGATGGTTCAACGTTTGTTTTTATTTAATCAAAATATTTAGCGAAACAATTAACAAATAATAATAATAATATCAGCATTAAAATATTACACTATTAAATGCATAAACGATGATATTAGGTAAGTGTATAAAATTATTTTGTTAAACGAATATCAAAAGAAAGTTATAATGGAAGTGTAAAAAAAAACGATTTGAGAGTACTTCCTCACCTGTTATGTTCGTATTAGGTCTCTCCATGCTTGTCCCTGGAGTATAAAATAGAACACGGTAGAGAAACATCGATTCAAACAGGTGCCCTAGCCATGCATGGATGCATGGATGTATGTATGGATGGATGGATGGATGGATGTATGGATGGATGGATGGATGGATGGATGGATGGATGGATGGA
>OZ022247.1:2586368-2611368 GCA_963978895.1 Erpobdella octoculata
GTCTGCTGGTTGGTCAGGGGCGTCATGTCAGCAAATCCTTAAGGAGGGCAAATCGTTTATCAAACCAACAGATTCTAAAATTTTTGTTTTCTTAATGCTATACTTTTTTTTCCAAAAAATTAATGACTGGAAAAAGGTGTTGTTGTAGCCAATGATGGATTTACGGGGGGGGGGGTGAAGGAACCCACGTCGTGTATCCCATTCCGTCCCATAAAAACATTTTTTCTATTAATTAATTATTACTTTTCTAACTGTCAGAAATATATTTCAAATATTTGTATAAACAAAATGGCTTAGTATAGGTATTGTACAAAAAGACATTTAACTCAATATGGATAACATCATTAACATTTTTGTCACAAAGTATCAGATGAAGATGTTGTTACTTAATTTTCTAAAAACTAATACATTTTAATTACATTTGAGATAATTAGAGGTTGTAGCGTACGGAGCATATTTTAAGTAGTCTTAACAATATTTTTTTTATGTTTTAAAAATGAATACGCGCCAATGCATGCCCCCCCCCGATTTAAAAAATCCTGTATTCGCCCCTGGCTGCTATATTCAAAAGATCTTATAATATCCACCATTAAGTAAACGCTTTTCCGATGTCCAAAAAAGCGCAATTATTAGAGTAAACAAAGATTTTTATTGTAATAAAAACATTTAAATATTTGTTCGGTTGACGACGTCATAACAACGTTTATAAACAACTCGAAGCTTCAAATTAAATTTAATCGACGTTGCTCTGTCTCCTACTCGTTGTTTAAATTTCAAATTATTAAAAATGTTAAACATGAAATGTAAATATACCAAAAAAGTATTTATTCAGCTGCTGTTGATAATGACTTTTGTTTCAAACGTTGTTCCAGTTTGTTATCTAAATTCCTATTCAACTGAAGTTATATGTGAAAACGATTTTTCTGGAAATATAAAAGCAGACAAATGGTCTAAGGTGGAAAAAGTTAATTTAAAGGATCTTAATGTCACAACATCGCAATTTAAGAACGTGACCTCAAATAAGATGGTGAATGTTGAGGAATTATTTGTTGACCGTTGTGAAGTAGACTATGAGAATTCCGTTTTCATAAAGAATTTAAACTATATTGAAATAACGAACAGCAAATTAAAAAATTGTGGAGATGGTCAGTTCAGTGGCAAAATAACAGAGTTGTATTTATATAATTCCATTGTTGAAAACTACGAAGGATCACTGTTTAGAGGAGCCAATGTAGAAACTCTTCATTTCGTCAACATCATAGTTAAGCAAGAACCCAAGATTGTATTTGAATTCTGTTCTGTGGATGTTTTGCATGTTTATAATTGTTCATGGATTAACTTTACAGAAGTGTGCAAGCTTACATCTCTTAAAGAATTGTGGATGTATAGAACTGAAGTCGAGTTTCCAAAAGACTGTTTTAAAGTAAGTTATTAACTATTCTCAGCCAACGTGGTAAACAAACATTTTAAATATTTAAAAAAATTCTTTAAATTAAAAATACCTTAAATTGTTTTTAGTAGTTTTAAAAACTGCTTCATTGGTAAAATTAAAATGTATCATCTTAAAATTGTTTAAATATCTGTTAATTAATATTTAAACAATTGAATGTTTAGGAGCACAACAAACTTCGTCATCTTCATTTTCAAAAAATTATTTCAAAATGGAATTTCTTATCAGACATAAAAAGTCCATTGAAAATTTTAACAATTATTGAATGTAATATAACGGAGCTCAAAGGAGAGTGGTTTCAACATATTGGTCCAGATCTTGAACAATTGTACGTTGAAGGAAACAACTTTGAATCAATTGCAAGCAATGTTTTAAGAAATTTAAGCCAACTTAAAATATTTATCTCTTCCAAATAACAAACTGAAAAGCCTTCCTGCAGACTTTTTGGATGTCTTTTCAAAACTTAAAAGAATTAATATAACAGATAATCGATTTGAGTGCAATTGCTCAATAAGCTGGTTTACTAACAAAAACATTTCTCATCTACATTTAAAAGATCAAGTTAAGTGTTCAGATAAGAATAAAAAGATACTTCTGTTTAATGGTTCTTTGTGTCCAAGTAATTCATCATTGCCAGAGAAAACCACCCAGATTGTCTCTCTCGTTTCACTTACAGAAGATTTGAGCAAATTTTTTACAGCAATTTATACAAGTCCAACAAAAACTTATCAAACAAATCCTGTAGTTGAGCATTTAGTTGACTATAAGGCTATATCGTCGGAAGAGTTAAGTCACATGACTACCCTTGACCCTGTTTGGTCAAGCACTCTAAGATCAATTCATGGAAATTCTGAAATGGCAAATGAAACCGCTGAAACACATGAAACAACAACCAACGTTGAAAAACCAGTTCCACAAATTCGAAGTTTCAGAAAATTCATTAATGAGAAAATGAAACAGTTGGTATTGAAATGTTCAGTTTTTGCAGATCCACCAGCAAAAGTTATAATCGAATGTCCAGACGGTTTCTCAAAATACTTTCCAAACGATAAAATGGATAAATGGTTCAACATTACATACAGAATTAGAAACTAGAAACGTGACACGCAAAGAACTTGGACTCTACAGTTGTCGTGCAAAAAATATACATGGATGGGGCAATAAATCAATTTATGTTGAATTTGAATTATTTGAACTTGACGTATCTGATGATTCTTTCTCTCAGAAACTTGCATATTTTCGTTCATCCTTAATTTTTAGTTTTTTAGTAGTATTTTTTATTTTTGATCTGTTTAATTTTGGCTAGCAGTTTACTAAAATTTCACCTTGAAGTTTCCATAGATCCATGTTACTCAGTAGCCTTAAACTGTTTATTTTGTCAATGCTGGTGTTGTAATTTAGAAGTTTGACTATTTTATAACAAAAACTCGTTTATAAGTTGTTTTTAAGCATATTTACATTAATTAAATTTTTTAAAATATTGGTAATTAATTTCAAATTTGTTGTGTTTGTGTTATTTTTGTTAAATTTTTTGCTGAAAAATTGTTTTTAATAAACAGTGAGAGCACTTGGTTGGAACTTTGTTTAGGATCTACAATCGACCATGAAAAATTTATCCCGAAAAATATTTTCGAACCCGAATAAAACCGAACGTTCGGAAACCACTTTTCAAATGTGCGGTGTTTTCGGAATATCGAAAAAAAAAATTAAATAAATGCCTGAATTTGTTAGGCAAAAACTTACAAAATTTCCTACAATTTAATCACGTTGAAACTTAGATATAAGCGTAGGATACATCAAAAAATACACATTCCTGATCCCATTGGGTAGACCGAGCCAGTTCAGAAGTGGACATGGGCTGGTTGAGTGATTTACTAATTTTTCGGCCAAGCGGAGAAAAGATCGAAAGAGGGATTTGAACACTTTAGGGAAAAGTACCTCCTCCCCATCAGTGTTTTTCAGAGGGAAAATGGAATGATTTTTTTAAATGAGTTTCAGTTTTTTCGGGCAGGCCTTTTCTCCACTGTATGATCTTCTCTTACCTTTTTATGCTACAACACGTTTTTCTTATGCTGAGGTTGTAAACCAGTTTTTTCCATTTTCCAGATCAGTTCTGGTTTTGCTTTTAGTTGTTTCGAAGTCATCACTCACATAAGTACTGGTAATGAAGTACCTTTTACTGGCCTAATGTATCATATAATGGCTACGGCCAGTAGCGTATTTTAGGCATATAACGTGAACTCTGACGTGCATGGAAAGGTCCTAAAAAAGAATGTTGCTCTATCAATCAGAAAATGTAAATATGTCAAATGTATTTTCAATAATATGTTTAATGCATTTTACCAATCAAAATGTCTTTGTTTATAAAGTCACAACGTCTTTTAGCTCCTTTCCAGGCCTTTATAGATGAGCGTTATATGACTTATATGCGAAAAATACGGTATATAAGCTAATACCTAGGTGGCCAGTAAAGGCAGTAGTTGGTCCGCAGGTATGGTCAAGGATTTTTCATGTCTAAGTTAATTTTAGTGAAAATTTAGAAGAAAGAACTGGAAAAAAGTGAATAGTTATAGAGTCACTTTCATTTAGATTTAAATCATCATCACCATCATCCTTATCACCATCATCATCACCATAATCCTCATCACCATCCTCCTCCTCCTCCTCCTCATCATCATCATCATCACCTCCTCCACCACCACCACCACCACCACCACCATCATCATCATCATCATCATCATCATCCTCTCCATCATCATCATCATCATCCTCTCCATCATCATCATCATCATCATCATCATCATCATCATCATCATCATCATCATCATCATCATCATCATCATCATCATCATCATCCTCTCCATCATCATCATCATCATCATCTCCATCATCATCATCATCCTCTCCATCATCATCATCATCATCATCATCACCATCATCATCATCATCATCATCATCATCATCTTTAAAACGACCAAATAGATAGTTTAATCATTCTTATTTCCTAACATCTCCTCGTGATTCACGTCCATCATTTCTTGCCGCCATCTTCCTTCGTCTCGAAACGTCACTTCCGGATTCTTAAAAGCCACTCCCTCCACGCAATAATTTATCTCAACACTAAGAAACAACAACAACAACAACAACAGCCTCTACCACCTACCCTTTCTAACCCCCTTCACCCTCGCCCCGCCGTAAGGTGCGCATCGTCATCGCAATCATCGACATGGCGTCAGCTGTCTACGGCTACACGTGAACAGACCGGGCTACACGTGGCTCACCACGTTAACCGCCTTCTATATTACTTTCATTATAAAAGACGAAGCCGGCTATCACAAAGACATTGTTTTTTGATCAGTCGGTCAGAAATTTCTTCGTGATTAGCTTAGCTCTTGATAGCTCTCCCTATTCTCAGCTGTAGTGGTTGTTTGGAGATTTTTTGCAAGTAATCGTTTAAATGATTTTCGTAGCCTAAACGATTTGTAATTTTTATTTTACAGCTAACGGCATACTTAGAACAACTAAGTTAACTTTAACAGATAAAATATCACAAAAACTCTTTTTTTTTTTTACCAGCATCAAACTATAAAATGGCCAACATACTCGTCGCCGTTCATCTACTGTTGGCTTACTTTGCAGTCGGTGGACTCTGTGCCAAAGGTCCGTCGGCATCGGAAAAGGACAAGTCCAACTACACGATCACCGAGGAGGCCTGGTTCGAAGTAGAGATCAAGGACTACGAGAAACCCGGGGTCCACTGGAGAGGAAGGTTCGAGATTGGACTTTTTGGAGAAAGTGCCCCGATGACGGTCATGAACTTCGTCAACATCGTCAAAGGTTACAGGAGAGGAAAGGTGAATTTTAATTGGTCGACTGACCGGCCAGTTGAATTATTGGTTGTGTGATAGGCTGGCTATTAATATTATTTACTGATTAATTAATTAATTGAGAAATTAAAGTTCAGGGTCAGCTGTATTAGTGATCGATATAATGATTAACAAATTAGTAAGTTGAGTTACTTAACGATAGAAAGAAATGTTATTTAGTTATATATCTATAATATAATAGTCCAAATTGCTGACTGTTTGACTGACAATATATAGCTAACTGAAAATGTAGCTGACTGACTGACAATATAGCTAACTCAAAATATAGCTGACTGACTGACAATATAGCTAACTGACTGACTGACAATATAGCTAACTGAAAATGTAGCTGACTGACTGACTGACTCCTCCGCAGCACACAGGGGCTTGCCGCCACGTATCCACGTAGACACTAATTAGGATAGCAACTACATGATGATGTCATGACTATTTAGCTACCCTAGCAACTATGGGCGTAATGAAAAAATTATGTAGTAATGGTGGGATGGTGAGAAAGTCTTTACTTATGTTCAAAAAATTTTTTTTGACTAATTTGCAATTATGACCTTGACCTGTCCATTTTGTTGTGACACGTGACTTTGATATTTGCTTAGTATCAACAATCTCATCAGATTATTACGAACATAAATTGCACTTAGCAAACATCTCGACAAAATTTCGATTAGTGTTTTATAATAGAAGAAAATGTGTGTATATATAATAATAATTGATATTTATTTATATATATATGTATGATTTTTTTATCAATTCAGTCGGTCCTCCATTACAAAAACTCGCCCATCCACAGAATCGTCAGAGATTTCGTAGTTCAAATGGGTGACGTCACTGCAGGAGATGGAACTGGAGGTGAGTGGATGGATGAATAACTAGATGGATGGATAAATGGGTAGCTGGATGGATGGATGGGTAGCTGTATGGATGGATGGATGGATGGGTGGTTGGATGGGTAGGTGGATGGTTAAATAGATGGGTGGGTAGTCGATGGATTGATGGACGGATAAACGAAGATGATGATAGATGAATGAAGGGTAGGTGAATTGAAGGATTGATTGATATATGGATTAATCAAATGAATGATGACTGGAAGAATTGATAAAAAAAAACCTAATAGTTGGAGTAGTGAGCAAATGGATAGAATAAATTCAAATCTAAAAAAAAAAACAAAAAAATTATTTCCCGATCCCCGACAGGTGCCAGCATCTACGGAGAGAAGTTCAACGATGAAAACTTCTACCTCAGCCACAGGTCCCCCGGCATGGTCTCCATGGCCAACAAGGGCAAGGACACGAACGGATCTCAGTTCTTTATCACCATGGTCAAGGCCAGGTGGATGGATGGTAAACACGTTGTGTTCGGAAAAATCATTCGTGGATTTGTAAGTTTCAACTCCTTGAATTCCATATTTATATTTTATTATTATTATTATTATTATTATTATTATTATTATTATTATTATTATTATTATTATTATTATTATTATTATTATTATTATTATTATTATTATTATTATTATTATTATTATTATTATTATTATTATTATTATTATTATTATTATTATTATTATTATTATTATTATTATTATTATTATTATTATTATTATTATTATTATTATCATCATCATCTTTTCTAATTATATTAATTATTATAATCATTGTTTGTATTCTTCTTATTTTAAAAGCGCTTATACTAAAAAAATTAACATGACTGGCTTATCTAATTTCGAACCTTCTCTTATAAAAGGACACAGTAAAGAAAATCAACGAGGTCGAAGTAGTCGAAGACAGCAGCTGGCCTACGAAGAAGATGAGGGTTGTCGACTGCGGCATAAACCCGCTCGCCAAAAAGTACGACCTGACCGAGGCTCAGATGGATTCAGTAGCTGACCTCCCGAAATAACTTTTTTGTAACTTTTTATTGAGAGGAAAAAAGCTATTTACGAATGAAATATCGTTAGACCAATCAAGTTGAAGGAGAAGCGGATGTGATTAATTTGTACGTGCGTGTGCGTACTTGTGTGTCTCTCTGTCTGTGTGTGTGTGTGTTTGTTTGTGTATGAGTGTTTAAAATAGCTTGTTGTGAAAACTTAAAACTTGTAGGCGTAAACAAACAGTTGAATTCTCGTTCACTTGTTAGTTTATCGGTGCTGTTTTATTTTTTTTTGTGACTGATTTATTGATTGGTATTGATTGAATGTTCATCTTTAAATAGTTGAATAAAAATTTCAATCGTTAATAATTGTTGCAGTTGTTTTTATTTTAGTAACGCTGTACGCTTTTCGCACTCCGTTAGATCCACTATTCCAAAAGTGGTAATGAATGCTCCATCCAAGTTTTCTATTTTTCCAAAAATGCGCTTTAAGTAGAGATGGAGAAAAAGAAAGAAAAAAGACAATTAAATGAGATAGAGAGGAGAGAGTAAAAGAAAGAGAGAGAGAGAGTGAAAGACGGAGAGAGTTTTTATTTGGTTGGAGTTAATAGTTTTCGGCCCAGTTGATCAAGCAAACTATTTTTTTTTATTTAAAAATATAAAATGTAAAAATAAATTAAACTACAAAAAAATCTTTAAAAAAATAATTAAATTTATCACAAAACCTTGTTCTGATTTGTAATTCGAGGCTCAAGAAAGCTTTGGAAAAAATTAAATTGTTTTAATATTGCCAATAATAATATTAATAACAATAATAATATTAATAACAGTAATGAATTTAATAATTATTAAAACATGATTTATTATAATAATAATAAAAATATTTTATTAATAAAGATAATAATAATAGCGACAACAATTACAACAATCCGACACCAAGCTTGTGACTTTGTGACATCTACACGCATCGCTAAACATCCCCGGCTAGTTTCATACCTAATTTTTACGTCCACGTCCATAAATCTTTACCGGTAATTGGCATCGTACGGCCGTAAAATTACAGTCATAGGTATAGCTGTCGAGGTGTAAACTTGCATGTAAGGGCGTAACAATGATGCTGTAAATCCACCCGGACTGGTCTTGTAAATGCGTTGGCACCGGTCGACATCTGCTTCTGAATAACGACTCCTCCAAGAACCAAGAAACAATAAGACCAAAATAATAATAATAATAATAATAATAATAATAATAATAATAATAATAATAATAATAATAATAATAATAATAATAATAATAATAATAATAATAATAATAATAATAATAATAATAATAATAATAATAATAATAATAATAATAATAATAATAATAATAATAATAATAATAATAATAATAATAATAATAATAATAATAATAATAATAATAATAATACGAGTTTTTTTTGTTTTTATTTTTTCTTCTGACGTTGAAAATAATTTTCGATTTTTTTAAAATGTATATTTTATCGGTGCAAGATTAAAAATTAAACAAAAAAGGACGAGCGAGTAAAAAAAAAAAAGAGAGAGAGAGGAAGTTAAAAACAATAAGAGAGAAATGAAAGAAAACAAAGAATAGAAAGAAAGGAACAGTTAGAGAAGTATAAAGAAAAGTAGAGATTGAAGGAGAAGAGAGAGAAAGAGAGAGACCAAATTTGAAATTGATGACGCAACGAAGACAAGGTATATGAAGGTCCCAAGAAACAAAAAAAAGCATTTGAAAAAAGCCGAAAAAGATGGATTTTACAGAAAATTTTTGGCACATGGGACCGCTTTCGAATTCAATTGTCTTCAGCAGCTAAAAGAGCAGTGCAGGTTTGTCAACAACACCAACAGAATGCTTCGAAGACAACAACGACTTTCAAAATAATATAAATAAACACATTCAGTTATTACTATTATTACTGTTCGTATTATTGCTATTACTGATTTAAATTAAAAATTGCAGGACATAATCAGGTTAATATACCACAAGATTCAAGAGTATTTTGATATAACAAATGGATACACAACCCAGATGGATGAGCCTAGGTTGAGTTGGCCTCAAACGGTATAACCTATTTTGTCGTAGTTATATCAAGACTTCTATTAGTATGATACGGACGCTTTTGTAGTTGGTTGCCTCAACTCATTCATAGTCAGATACGTGTATAATCATAAATACCGTAAAAGGCCTATTAAAATATTTTCTATCTAGGATGTGAATCCATTAGTTATATCAAGATCTCCATGTCTAAAGTGGTACGATTAAGTCGAAAAATTACATAAAAGAAATATTTAATAAATAATCATTAATTAATAAAAAAAATTACATAATTAATATTTAATAATTACTTATTAAAAAATTAATAAACTGTTAGCTGAAAACTGAAATCAACGCTAAAAAACGCGTTAAGCTTACAAAAACTGCGCTGCGTTTGCTGAAGGTGCAATCACAAAAAAAAGGTTGCAGAAGAAGAAGAAGAAGAAGAAGATTTGAGTCTAAGATTGGAGAAAATACTTCAGGATGCAGAAGCGGAACGAATACTCTCAATTGTACGAGAATACAAAAACACGAAACACCCGCCAAAGAAACCCGCAAACGAAACAACAAAAAAAAAGGACCGTAAATAGACGAGGAGATAACAAAAACACGAGGTAACGCAAGATAACAAATGGCGGCATCCGGTGGAAAAAAGACAGACGACATGCTGATAAATCAGCCGGCACGTGCCAAGTTCCGTCAAACTTGAAAATGAGGGTTGTAGATTGCGTCATCAAGTTGGCTGCTGTTGTACATGGTGACCAGACTAGCAGGATGTATGAATTCAACGTTCTGCAAAGAAACGGCGGTTGGCGATGGTTGGCGAGAGGGTGGTGATGGCGAAGGGGGTAGTGGTGGCGGCGAAAGGGGTAGTGGTGGCGGCGAATGGGGTAGTGGTGGCGGCGAAGGGGGTAGTGGTGGTGCAGGTGGTGATACAGGTGGTGACGCAGGTGGTGGCGCAGGTGGTGGTTACGTTGGTGAGTGGTGATGGAAAATGGTGGAAGCGATGATGGTTGTGATGATGAACAAGAGAAAAGTGGTGGCGACGATGGTGGTGATGTTGGTGAGTGCTGAAAAAAATGGTGGAAAAACGTTGTAAAATTGGTGCTTGAAAGTCTGATAGAAAGGAATAGTGGTGACTATGATGACGAGAAGAAAATAGATAAACCGATGATTGTTGTGGTCGTGAGCGAAGAGGAAGAGTGGTAGCCCATATGGTGGTTATGATGGTGAGGGTGATGAAAAATGGCTAAACCGATTGTGGTTGAAATGGCAAGCGAGAGAGATAGTGGTGGCGTCCGTAGTGGTTATGATGGTGAGTAGAAAATGGTTGAACTAATGGTGGTAGTTGCTAGTAAGTTTGATTTATCTAGGAGCTGGTCCGTTATGGCGATAAAGGCACAGATGATTTAATGAAAACGACGATGACAAAACAGAAAAGCTTAAGCTTAACCAGCTACTTACTTGGTGACTGTTCTTTTATTTTTACTTGTTTTCCACTCGCCATTTGAAATTAGCGAGTGAATATAGTATTGAATCACGATGAACTATGCTGACTCGCTTAACTAGTCAGCATTTAGGTTATTTAGTAGTCAAAGATTATTATGAATATTTAAATTTAAAGCTCGGACTGATCCCTAGGAATCCACTGCTGGACCGTAAGTCCATTTTAAAGAGCACTTTCATATAAAAAAATAAAACTCAAAATCGAATCAATAAAGTTGTAAAATCGATTTCACCTTCCTTCGGAACTTGCGCGGTTTGTGCTTGCACGTGTATTCGAACAAGGAGACCACCATCGATGATATCAGACCACCAACCAGGATGTAAAATATTCCAGACACGTGACTCAACGTCAGCGAGTTCTTCGTCGAAGATCCAGCCTGATCAGGGGAGAGATAAAAGTAATTAGAAAGAGAGACAGAGAGAGAGAGAGAGAGAGAGAGAGCAATAGAGAAAGAGAGAGAGACAGAGACAGAAAGAAGAATACAGAGAAATAAATATATAAATTAACAAACAAGTGATCCGTTAAAAACTTCATTTTTCACAAATCCTTCATATATTATGTATTTCGACAGGTTCTGACTTATACTAATTATATTACTATTATTATTATTTCTCCCAACCTTGGGATCTTCTGACGAACATTCCCCTTTGTCATACCACCACTTCTTGTGAAGTTTCTGAAGGACACCAGTCTCCAAAAGTTCAAGTACCGCAAGACTTACTCGCTCTCTGTTGAGAAAATTTGTGTAAATAAATAAATTAATTAATTCAATTACAACAGATTTTAGCGATTTGATAGAAAATCGAACTGAAATGAAAGACATGAAACGGAAACATGGTTTTTAGTTTTATAGCATATAGCAAATTGAATGTGTTCTTATCCTTTTATAATGCAGTAAATGTACGTTAAATATTTTTATATGGCATTAAAATGTGATTCAGTTATTTTTATACTGCAATAGATGTGTTTATTTATTTTTGTATTGTGTTATATGTGGTTAGATAATTTTATATTGCATTAAATGTGTTTTCATTACTTTTTCACTGCATTAAAATATGCCATAGTTATCTTTTATTTACTTTTACGCGCGTTTTAGCTATTGTTCTTTTTGCACAAATAGTTATTGATATATTGCATATATATGTTGCATTAAATCTGTGTAAAATATAATTTACTTATACATTTATTTATTGAATTTAGTTAGCTTTGTAATAAGACATGTTTCAGATGAATAAATAAATAAATAAATAAATAAATAAATAAATAAATAAATAAATAAATAAATAAATAAATAAATAAATAAATAAATAAATAAATAAATAAATAAATAAATAAATAAATAAATAAATAAATAAATAAATAAATAAATAAATAAATAAATAAATAAATAAATAAATAAATAAATAAATAAATAAATAAATAAATAAATAAATAAATAAATAAATAAATAAATAAATAAATAAATAAATAAATAAATAAATAAATAAATAAATAAATAAATAAATAAATAAATAAATAAATAAATAAATAAATAAATAAATAAATAAATAAATAAATAAATAAATAAATAAATAAATAAATAAATAAATAAATAAATAAATAAATAAATAAATAAATAAATAAATAAATAAATAAATAAATAAATAAATAAATAAATAAATAAATAAATAAATAAATAAATAAATAAATAAATAAATAAATAAATAAATAAATAAATAAATAAATAAACAAAAAATAAACTAGTGAAAAAACAAAAAGAATTATTTGCATTATTCATATAATTTCATTTCAACCGGATGGTGCCATGAAAATTTTATAACCCACCGGCATAAATGAGCTTCCCCCATTGGCTGGAATTAGGCCAATTAAATCCTTTGTTTATTCAATTACCTGGTTCACTATCGGGGCTGCTTTACTGCGCCCGTCAGTCACGTGTGCTGGAAACAATGGCGGGAGATTGAAAGGAGGATGAGTTAGGGAGAGGAAGTAAGGCGGTCATGGAGATGGAGGGAAAGAATATTGGAAGAAAAAGAAATATAAGTGAAAATAAAAAAATAGAAAAACAATCAAGGAAATAAAATAATAGAAGAGAATGGAAGAAAAAATTTAAAAAAAATCATATGACGGAAAAGGAAACGAAAAAATAAGGAGAAATTGAGAAAAATGATAAAAAAAGAGAAAAGTCACGGAGAAAAAAGGCGTTTGTGAAAAATGGTTGGATGTGAAAAATAAAAGAAGTAAAAGTGAAAATTAATATAAAAAATGAATAATGAGTGACTCCCTGCAACTGTTCATGTATCTCTCTGAGGATATCTTGGTATGCTTGCTGTCCCATGTGCGTGATTGCACGTATCTCCGTGTGCACGTGTCCTTATATGTGCGTGTGGGTCTTTTTGGTGCATGGACGATGCTTCATTGTGTGCGTGTGCGTGCGTGTTATTGTGCTCTCTTGAATTCGTGTGCGTGTTTTTATGTGTCAGATAAAAAGTCCATTAATTTTATGAATGGAACTTAACCGTAAATAATATCCCATGACCGGCAAAAGTTAAAAGTTAAAATAAATAACAATTACAATAATAATAATAATAATAACAAATATAGTAATAGTAAGAATAATAATAATAATATATTTACTAATTTATATTATATTACAATGATAATAAAAAAACTATATCTATTATCTACCCTATTATATAGGTTCCTTCTACTAACTTGATGTCAGAATCGATGGGCGTGGCTACCCCGTAGCCCTTGGCGTCGAGGTTGTTGCCCACCTTGATGGTATTGCATGGTTTTCGCTGGTTATGATAGTCGTTCATGGTGGATTCCAAGAGGAAGGCATATTTGCCCTTTGACTCCCTGACCTTTCGCACCCCCTCCTCCACTGTTTTCACCATCACAGAACCCTCAGCTTGTGACATTTTTTTCCACATCAGCTCGTAGATAGGAATCTTAGATGTCTGTAGGTGGATGGATGGATGGATGGATGGATGGATGGATGGATGGATGGATGGATGGATGGATGGATGGATGGATGGATGGGTGGGTGGGTGGGTGGATGGATGGATGGATGGATGGATGGATGGATGGATGGATGGATGGATGGGTGGGTGGGTGGGTGGATGGATGGATGGATGGATGGATGGATGGATGGATGGATGGATGGATGGATGGATGGATGGATGGATGGATGGATGGATGGATGGATGGATGGATGGATGGATGGATGGATGGATGGATGGATGGATGGATGGATGGATGGATGGATGGATGGATGGATGGATGGATGGATGGATGGATGGATGGATGGATGGATGGATGGATGGATGGATGGATGGATGGATGGATGGATGGATGGATGGATGGATGGATGGATGGATGGATGGATGGATGGATGGATGGATGGATGGATGGGTGGGTGGGTGGGTGGGTGGGTGGATGGATGGATGGACGGACGGACGGACGGACGGATGGATGGAGTTAGCGGTTGTTTAACAGCCGAGCAACTCGAAATATAGTAAAAACTAAATAATAAATCTAATTAAAATAACCTAATTTCTTCAAATATAAGGCGTCTAACATGTTATCCTCATAAAATAAGCTATAAATAAACACTAGAAACAAAATATTCAAAAATATTTCAGTTACTGCTTTTGCAAATAATAATAACATCGTAATGTTGTCACGTGCTAAATGTTACTCTCGGCTGAGGCGCGACCGATGAAGCCAATTACGTGTAACTTTGAAAGCGGGAATTTGATAGTTGGTGAGCCGACGTTTCACTCTTGCGAGTCAGTGCTGTAACGAGGAGATGGAGGGTGGGGGGTACATTGGGTACAGGGGGATGTAGAGGGGATGCAGGGGCTACATGGAGATATAAACTCTACTGGGAGAGAGGCAGATGTGTAAATGGGATATACACATGAAAAAATAATTTTCAAAGAAATTAACCTACAACTCTCCTTTACCGGTCCATGTCGATTTTTTTTGTGGAAAATGGGTATTTTTTTGGTATCTTGTCCTCAGGTGCCAAACTTTCTTAATACGCTGATCTCCCAATTTGTTTGGCTTTTAATTAATTTGAGAAACTGATATTGTGCTATTGAAAAAGTAGAAATTAAATTTCGTTAAAGGGAAAGATGTTCCAACAACGCTTTTGCAGGATTTCAGATTACAAATTTTTTCCATTACTATTACTATAATTACAAACTTTTATTTAGGTTACAATCTCTGTTTGTGTGTTTGTGGCTTTCTCTGTACGCAAATCTTGCAAGTACAATTTAACCAGCTCTTGACTAGCTAAGAAGCTGAAACTTTCAGCATAGCTTTATATTGAATGACAATACATGATTAAATTGAAAAAAACTTAATTTGAACATCTTTCGTATTCCTAAATCGAGTGTATTTGAAATCAAAGTTTGTGTCAAAAAAACTCGTTTTTTCATTGACTTGTTATTATTGATTTTGTTATTATATTTCATCGATCAATGGAAATTTTTTTTTCAGTTCAATTGTAATTTTTGCAATCAAACTTTAAAGCTTTGATAAACCTTTAATATAATGATCATCAACATATAAATATCTCGTATTTATGAATAACAATTATATTTTCTCATAAAAAATCAAAACCCATCCTAGGTCATAGGTCAAACATTAAACAGAATTTGGCATTCCATCTCACACTTAGAAACGCCAATATATATATATATACACATCGACCGTCAATTTCTATAGCAACAAAGGAGACCAAATGAAAAATTAGGCATCCGTTTATCCCTCTCCAACCGTGGTCGTCCCCATGGCTGCAATCGACTCCGCGGGTTCCCGGACACGTCGGCTGATTGATGGAACTCTCCATGACGTCGCTAGGGGTTCGATTCTTGATGGGAGCACGCGAAATCAATTGAGCGACGGAGAGTTCTAATGGATTTCTTTCGTGCTCGCCTTTCAGTTTTAAATATCAAACTTTTTTTCGAAAGTCTTAGTTCTTTTATTTAAATTTTAGTTTCGAAGATTTTTTTTTTTTTTTTTACTGTAACATCAAATTAAACAAAATAGGAGTATTTTTTTTTAAATAAAGGCTTATGAAGTATGTTTATTATTTTGCATCAAAATTTCCAACAACAATAAATACAAGCTAGCATACGTTTTAGACAATATAAGAAACACACATACACTCATGTAAGTGTGTGAAATCGAGAAATTCAATTAAAATTGGTAAGCTAAAAATAAATTGGAAACACACTATTGTCAAAATAAATAAATAACTAATGTGTTGTAGTTGCCATCCATTTTACGATTTCCAGGGACAAAACAATCTTGGACTCACGGACCCAGAAAAATATATTTAAATTAAAAATTTATCATCAACCACGTTTTAACATTAAACTTAATCCTAAAATTAATTAATAATAGTGCAGGTAAGATAGTACGATAATCGAACGTTTATTGTAATTCTTCCATGACGCAGACCAAGTCTTATAAAGTAGCCATTTTTGTCGAACACCAAGGCACACTTACCCGGAAGAATTCTTTGGTGGAGCCGGCCTCCAAAGTGCCATACTGAATCTCTTTGTGGTTGGCAAGATCGTCGACTCCGTTGATGGGTGTCAGCATCCTCTCGATCGTCAGAAAGGCCGCTAGGTTGGCCGTGTACGAGGAGATGATGATGAGGGTGAAGAACCACCAAGCACTCCCCACTATTCGGCCTGAGAAAGATCTGGGAGCATCGGATGGATGAAACAATCATTGCTGTTGTTCGAATATCAGCTTGAATATATCTCTTTTGCTGAGAACACTGAACCAGATTCATCGCTATGTATTTTAAGTTTTATTACACTCACACATTTACACATAAAGACGCATGTATACATAGGTACAGTCAAACGCACTCACCCATTCAGACCCGCATATACAGTACCACTCAAACTCGAATTTAAAACTATGAAAAGTAGGTGGCAAATTTACTGATATGAAAAATCTTATCGTGTATAATAGGTTTATTGTAACACACTTATCCAGTGAACCAGCCAGGAAACCAACCTGGGGGATATGTCACAGCCCTGCCTCATGACTGCCCCCAGAGAGAACCAGAGGCTGTTCAGGACGGTGAAGTCGTTGGAAAAGATGGGGCCGGTTTTTTTGGCCTCCTCGATCTGCCATTCGTAGGGGCTGAAGCGGCTGACGAGGAAGAGAACGAAGCTCACAGCTAAGTAGGAGACACCGATGCAGGACCAGACCTCCCTGATGTTCGTAATCAATCAATCAATCAATCAATCAATCGATCAATCGATCATTTAATCAATCAATCACTCATCGATCAATCAATAATAAATCAATAATTAATCATTGATCAACCAATCAATAATCAATCAATCGATCAATCGATCATTTATTCATTTAATCAATCAATCACTCATCGATCGATCAATAATAAATCAATAATCAATCATTGATAAACCAATCAATCAATCAATCAATCGATCATTGATCAATTGATCAATCATTCATCGAAAATTAGGGATGTAACACGTTCAATTTTTTTAGCTATTTCGGAAATCGGACTTGACAATTTTCCAAACACCGGAATCGAGTCTACGATTTTCAAAGTTTTAGGTTCGTGTCTTAAGATTACAAAGTTTCTGGTTTGGGTCATATAAGTCGGGTTCAGTCAGAAGTTCGGGTATCTAAAAACACCGGGTAGTACTGAACGTCGGTTTCTGGTCGGGTACCCGTAACATCCCTATCGAAAATTTTGTTTTTTAATGATCAATCAAATTAATCAATTTTTCATATGAATGTGGTAAATTATGAACTTATACGAATATTTTGTATAAAATTAATGAATTATGCTAATTATCTTGCCTGGAAAGCGGCTGGGTGAAGCCGAAAACGCCAGGCTTCTGTTTGTCCGGTTTTTTGATCATAATGGAAATTCCCAAGTCCATAAATGGCTTGCTGAAGTCAATGACCCGCTCCCTGACCGATGATATCGTCAGTGGTGCTATTGCTAGGTCTGCTTCCTGTATGTGCGAGTGTGTGTGTAGGAGTCTGTGTAAGTGTGTATCGGAGTATGTGTGTGTGTAAGTGGGTACTGGTGTGTGTGTGTGTAAGTGGGTACTGGAGTGTGTGTAAGTGTGCGTTTGACAGTTTGTAAGTGTGTTTCACCGTTTGTAAAAAGCGTACTGGAGTTTTTTCCACACTTTGTGTGCGTTTTGTTTATTCAGTTGTTGGTATCTGTGTGTATTGGTGTGTAGTAGATAGTTAGAGGTATGTGTATAGTATCAAGTGTGTAGGACTGTAGGAGAATGTAAGAACCTACGTACACTACAGTTTGTACGAACATATATGCGCTACAGCAGTATGTAAGAATTTATGTGTTGTGTACAACTGTGTGTATATGTGCGTGTGTGTGTATGTGTGTGTATGTGCGTGTGTGCGTGTGTATAACGTGTTTACGCGTGAATTTGTTTGTTTGCACGTGTTTGATTGTATTTACGCATTTTCTGAGGTGATTCATTAATCCCTCGGTGGCGATCAGCACTTCAGCTAAAACAACAACAAAACAACAACAGCAAATTATACTAGTTTCGAATGCCCATTTAGCTGCTTACAACCACAACAACACAGCACCACAACCACTGTAGCTAAGTTTCAAAATACCATAAACTACGCTAGATTTATTTATTTATTTATTTATTTATTTATTTATTTATTTATTTATTTATTTATTTATTTATTTATTTATTTATTTATTTATTTATTTATTTATTTATTTATTTATTTATTTATTTATTTATTTATTTATTTATTTATTTATTTATTTATTTATTTATTTATTTATTTATTTATTTATTTATTTATTTATTTATTTATTTATTTATTTATTTATTTATTTATTTATTTATTTATTTATTTATTTATTTATTTATTTATTTATTTATTTATTTATTTATTTATTTATTTATTTATTTATTTATTTATTTATTTATTTATTTATTTATTTATTTATTTATTTATTTATTTATTTATCTATTTTCATTTAATATAATGATAAACCAGCTTATATGTCTTAAAACGTATGAACTGCATTTTATCTATAAGAAATTTTCAGGATTTGAACCTGCGACAACTGACCTGCCTGGTAAGCTCTCCAACCATTCCGTTCCAAGCTCCGTCTTCGCCTTTGGCGCCGAACTTGTTGTCGGAGACGAGTTTGAGTTCGTATTCGAAGTGAACCCGCTTGCCGATCTCCTTGGCGAGATCAGCACAGTATCCTTCGTATCTCTCGTTTCCTTCCAGGAGTTCGTCAGACGTTCTGACGTCCTTTTCCATCAGGTACGGAGAAGACTGCGAAAAAAGAAGATTGTAGGTACATAAATAATAGGGGTGTTTGTGTGTATGTGTATGTATGTGTGTGTGTATGTGTGTGTGTGAGAGAGAGAGAAAGAGAGAGATTATGCAGGTATATGGTCATTATTATACATCCTAGAACTAGAATGCAGTTTTGATTTGACGTCAGTTCCTAAGGTCAAGGTGTGAATCTCACTGTTTCGATCATACGCCACACCGTTCTAGCTTGTTTGTTTGCTTGTTTGTTTGTTTGCGTGTTCTTGACCGGGGAGATGTGGTGGAACCATAAAAAGTATTTTCCACAAAGAGAGAAGAGAGAGAGAGAGAGAGGAGAGACAGTTGACGTATGTTCTAGGAGTGAATGTATGTGTGTATCTGCCTTCTGAATGAATGCATGTGTGTATGTGTCTTCTGAGTGAATGTATGTGTGTATGTGTCTTCTGAGTGAATGTATGTGTGTATGTGTCTTCTGGTGAGTGCATTTTGTCACTCGCAACACACGCTCACCTAACAAACCGACACACACACACACACAGACACAAACATGCACTCAAACTTACAAATAAAATAAATCCTCAAATGGACCGACATCCCGTGTGAATCTATATAACGGTTGAGATGGCTGAAATGTTAAGGCGACCTGCTTATACTATCTCATGCTACGGTTCGGAACGCGATGAGGTCAAGGTCATATTTTTGCGTGCGCGCTGACAAGAGAGCATCTCTGTGGAAGTCCTTTGCTGTTATTTATATCTTTGTAAGTGTTTATGAATATGCATGTTTATTTGCTCGTGTGTGTGTGTGTGTATGTGGGTGTGTGGGTGTGCTGGAGGGAGACAGAGGAATAGATAGTTAAAGATGTGTATGTATGTGTGTGTGTATGTGTGCGTTTGAAATCTTTAAAATTAAAAGGCGGGAAGCAACAACTTTAGAATTGCTATTATATATAATCTTAAAAAATAATATCTAGGACACACACACACAGACACATATATATTTATAATATAAAAGATTTTTTTTAAATGGCGATTTCATGCTGGCTCGTGGAATTCGGTAAGATGAAAGCGGAAGGAAGAAAGTATCGCGTGATTTTGCTGTTCGGCTGATGACTGATGTTCAGTTGAATAATTAAATAAGGAATAAATGTTTTTAATTATATTGTTTATTAGTTAAATACATTTTATGTGCGCTTGTTCATAAATTATTTCATTCCAAACCACGTCGAACCAAACTATCATCATCATCATTATCAACGTCGTTCATCACAATCATGACCGCCCGATATCAATTCAAAGCGTCACGCGATCAAATGATAACCTAACTAGCAGAAAACGAAAGCGAAACAGTAAAGGAATTACCAAAATCGTGGTGACGATTCGGGTTTTGTTTTCTGGAGAAGAAGTCGAACTGGAAAGTTTCTCGTCGTCGTCAAG
Organism: Erpobdella octoculata; assembly: GCA_963978895.1. Taxonomy (NCBI): domain Eukaryota; kingdom Metazoa; phylum Annelida; class Clitellata; order Hirudinida; family Erpobdellidae; genus Erpobdella; species Erpobdella octoculata. Next base: position 2,606,919 of record OZ022247.1, read on the forward strand.
TTCCATTTCCATGAAGCCATTGTCGCTGTACCACGTGCCTATCTGCTCAAACATTATTTATAAATATTATCTAAAATATATTATAAAAAATATATTATAAACTAGCAGTGCCCGTAGCGGCTTCGCTCGCATGAAATTAGAGAGTTTGAACCGTGCATCCATAGTAGAGATCATTTTTTTAAGTCTCGGCTCGGCCCGTCGACAAATTAGCCCAGCCCGTTTTAAAAACCCAAACTCCTAACCCGGCACAGCCCGTCTGAATTAGGCCTGACCCATTTTTACAGGCCTAGAAGTTCTATATACTTGATGAAAACTTTGGCCCGTCCCACCTTGACCTCAGGTTTGGCCCGGCCAAACTGAAGACCCTAAAATCACTAAAATATCTATATACTTGGTGAAAAACCTCGGCCCGTCCCACTTTAATTTAAGGTTTGGCATGGCCCGTGTGAAGACTCTAAAATAACGGCTTGGCCCGGCCGATGATAAACTGGACTTAGCTACTTTTAACCGGCACAAAACTTCAAAATACTAATTTTTACATTTGTAGCACTTACAGTTTGTGAGTAGCAGTTATTTTGAAATCAAATAACCTTTATTTCCACCCGACATTTGAGGTCCTGGAAACCAAATTTTCAAAAAATGCTAAAACACGTATTTCATTATTTTTGTAGTAGAAACTAAATACTAATTTTTACTTCTGTAGCATTAACAGTTTTTGAGTAGCAGCTACTTTAAAAACCAAATAACCCAAAAAATGATGAAACACGTATATCTTTTTTTTTGGAGTAGATACTAAGTATTAATTTGTACATCTGTGGCAATTACAGTTGTTGAGTAGCAGTTACTTTAAAAACCAAATAACCCTATTTTCCACCCCACATTTGAAGTCCTGGAAACCAAATTTTCAAAAAATTGTGAAACCCGTATATCATTATTTTTAGAGTAGAAACTAAATACTAATTTTTACTTTTGTAGCATTAACAGTTTTTGAGTAGAAGCTACTTTAAAAACCAAATAACCCAATTTTCCAACCCACATTTGAGGTCCGGAAAACCAAATTTGTAAAAAATGGTGAAACGTATATCTTTATTTTTAGAAAAGAAACTAAATAATAATTTTTACATCTGTGGTATTTACTGTTTTTGAGTAGCAGTTACTATAAAAGACAATTAGCCCTATTTTCCACCCCACATTTGAAGTCCTGGAAACCAAATTTTCAAAAAATGCTAAATCACGTATTTCATTATTTTTGGAGTAGAAACTAAATACTAATTTTTACTCCTGTAGCATTAACAGTTTTTGAGTAGAAGCTACTTTAAAAACCAAATAACCCAATTTTCCAACCCACATTTGAGGTCCGGGAAACCGAATTTTCAAAAAATGGTGAAACACGTATCTTTTTATTTTTCAAAAAGAATCTATATACCAAATTTCAAAATCTCCTCATTTTTGGTTTTCGAGATATACATTGTTTTAGAAAAAAGTTTGTTTTCTAGTTTTTTTCCCTCAGGAGCGAAATTTTCAAAAATCCTTTTTTAGCGGATGTTTACGCTATAAAAGTAATATAAGTTCCAAATTTCACGTTCCTAGGATGAGGCGTTTGAGCTCGGCGTTGATTATCAGTCAGTCAGTCATCAGTCAGTCAGTCAGTCAGTCAGTCAGTCAGTCAGTCAGTCAGTCAGGACATGTTCTTTTATATATATAGATAATATATTATAAATAATATATTATAAATAATATATTATAAATAATATATTATAAATAATATATTATAAATAATATATTATAAATAATATATTATAAATAATATATTATAAATAATATATTATAAATAATATATTATAAATAATATATTATAAATAATATATTATAAATAATATATTATAAATAATATATAATATATTGTGGTAATAATTAGTTATCCTGAAATAGTACTGGTGAATAATCACGATATTGATAATGATTGGGATATGCTATGTGATAATGATGATCATGGTGGTATTGGTGGTTGTAGTAGTTGTGGTGGTGGGGGTGGTATTTGTGGTGGTGGGGGTGGGAGTTATGGTGGTGAGGATGATGATGACGATGACGATAATGATAGCGTTGAAAGGTAATGCAATATCATTAAATTGAGATTATAAGGCTGCAACTGAACGTTAATGTCGAGCAATTTTGTGCGAAATTAAGTTAATTGCTTATTTCATAAAGAGATTATTAAGAATGAGAAAACGACGACGATGATGATGCTGATGATGATGATGGTGATGATGATGATGATGATGATGATGATGATGATGATGATGATGGTGGTGATGCTGATGATGGTGATGGTGATGATGATGATGATGGTAATTATGGTGATGCTAGTGAATGTGATTATTATGATGATGATGGTGATGATGGTGATGGTGATGATGATGATGATGCTGATGATGGTGATGGTGATGATGATGATGATGGTAATTATGGTGATGCTAGTGAATGTGATTATTATGATGATGATGGTGATGATGGTGATGATGCTGATGCTGATGATGATGGTAATTATGGTGATGCTAGTGAATGTGATTATTATGATGATGATGGTGATGATGGTGATGATGGTGATGGTGATGATGGTAATGATGGCTGGGGTGTTAATTTGAGGTGATAGTGGCAATATTAATTTGATGGTGGTTAGCAGTTGGATGATAAATGTCGTTATGTCTTTTTTTTTAGTCTGCAAATTAAAAAATGATGATAATGATTGCAACGAGGACTTAAAATATGACGATGATGATGATAATGACGACGACGACGACGACGACGATGATGATAATGATGATGACGATCATGATGATGATGATGATGATGACGATGATGGTGATGGTAATGATGATGATGGTAGCGCTTATTAAATTTTTTTGACCCAATAAAGCACCGAACGGAAGCAGCAGTGCATTCTCTCTCCAGCTTGGAACTTCCGGAGAAATGGCAGAGGATGAATTCCAAAGTTTTTTTAAATTTCTTTTAAAATTTAATTTAAAAAACTAAGACTTTTTAATTAATTTCTTCATCTTCCACATAAGAATGTCACCTGGTCACCTGGTTATTATTACCAAGTTTAATGTCATCAAATTAGAAAATTTAAGTATTTGACGAAGTCGATGGAACTTGTTTGTTTCTGCTACAATAAAACACCAGGTGTTAAAGTAGCGCTGATAATGATGTTGCAGACGTACAGGTGATGATGATGATGATGATGATGGCGATGGCGTTGATGCTGATGATGATGGCGATGACGTTGATGATGATGATGATCTTTGAAAAGTTAAAAAAAATATTTTGACGACAAATTTGTTTGTTCGTCATAGAAAGTTTCGGCGGTAAAAATTCTTTGAAAAAAAAATCGAAATCGAAATCGAAACCGAAACTATTTGTTTTTCCCGCGCCTGAATGTTTTTTCGTTAACCGTCGAAGATGACATCATCACACAGACATTATTATCAGCACCACCACCACCCATTGCGATTGTCCCTAGCATCATCATCATCATCATCATCATCATCATCATCATCATCATCATCATCATCATCATCATCATCATCATCATCATCATCATCATCATCATCATCATCATCATAACTGACCACTTTCCTTCCTCTATCAATATTGAACTCAACGACGGAGAGACGATAGTTGCTCCTCTGACCTTTCCCGTCGAAAGATACATCTCCAGTTCGTCCTGAGATCTTTACCTGATAACAATGGTTGTCTGTGATGTCGATGGTGGTGGTGGTGATGATGATGATGATGATGATGATGATGATGATGATGATGCTGATGATGATGATGATGATGCTGATGCTGATGATGATGATGATGGTGGTGGTGGTGATGATGACGACGATGATGATGATGACGATGATGATGATAAGGATGATGGTGATGATGACGATGATGATAACGACGATGATGATGAAAAGGATGATGGTGATGATGGTAAAGCTGAGGTATTATGTACGATGATAATGATTAAACAAATATTAATAGTAATGTGACTTGTAAGTTTGTTAACTCGGTAGAGGTGAGTATGTTGAAAATGGGAATGATGGTCTTAGGAAAGAAGGAAGAAAGAAAGGGAGGAAAAAGAGAGGAAAAAGAGAGAAAAAAGAGAAACAGGAAGAGAAAGATCAAAAGAGAAACACTTATAGAAAGATAAAGAGAAGGATAAAAAAGAGAAAGATATATAGATAAAGATAAAGATAAAGAGAAATATCATTAAGCTAATGCTGTTGAAAATGAAATGGTAAACATTTTTCATTAATTTGCATATGTTATGAGGAGGAGTTTATCTGTCATTCAATCCACTTGAGAAAAATAAAGAACAAAAATAAAATAAAAATAAAAATATTATGGCAGGCATGTGGAATTTCAAGAAAAAGGTCTATTTCAATTTATTTTTTTAATA
>OZ022247.1:2616368-2663868 GCA_963978895.1 Erpobdella octoculata
GAATGACAGACAGATGAATATACAAGAAGAGACATAATGACAGACAGATGGACATACAAGAAAAGACAGATGGACATACAAGAAGAGACATAATGACAGACAGATGGACATACAAGAAAAGACAGATGGACATACAAGAAAAGACAGATGGACATACAAGAAGAGACATAATGACAGACAGATAGACATACAAGAAGTGACAGACTGACAGACAGATGGACATACAAGAATAAGCAATTGAAAACAAATGAGAAGACTTACGGCTCTGATATGATTAGCAAGATAGGCACGTTTGGTCTTAGCATCGTCGTCATCATTACCACCACCACCATCTTCATCATCATCATCATCACCATCGTCATCGTCATCATCATCATCAGCAGTATAAAAGCAGTCATGTCTCGTAGATGAGGATGATGTTGCCAGCCGGCGGTAGTCAAATGGCGAACGCACTCGTCTGTGCATAAGTGAAGAAGACGACGACGAGGATAATGTCGTCGGTGATGATGACGATGTTTGCAAGTATGATGACTGTAATGATGACCGATGAGGTGATGATGATAAGGTCGATGGTGATGATGATGATGATGAGGAGGAGGAGGAGAAGGATGATGATGATGATGATGAGTTCGATACTGCGGACAATGGTAACAAAGGCCGGAAGTTGCGACGGTTATGATGATGATCATAGTGTTCATCATCATCATCACCACCACCACCGTCTTCTTCTTGGTTTTTCGTAGACCTCCTAGGCCTGTTGGAGTTTTTAGCTCTGTGCTGCTTGAAAATGTTGCCTGTGTTGAGCAACTTTTTCGATTTGTTGTAAGACTTTTTAAGGGCTCGTACGATAACTTGCAGGCTGTCAGCCACCAGCAGATGAAAGAACTACGAGAGAAGATAACGAAATTAAAATTAAATTATTATTTAATATTAATAACATTAATTATAATAATAATAATGACAAATGTTTTTTTTCTAAGTGGTTATAAATAATTCAAATCTGATTTTTATTCCATCATAAAATCTTTTTGTGTGTGGTGGAGGCTGTTTTTTTATGACAAGATAATTTCAACTGATTTTTCTCTAATTCACGTAATTATATTACTTATTTTTTCTTTAAAAAAAAACAATTTTTGAATTTTTCAGTCTGTCTTTAAATATTGTCATAGATTTGTTATAATTATTTTTATCATTCTTCAAGATTTTAGCATTAAAAGCTTTATTTTTAATAAATTTTTTCGAGCAAAATAATTTACCAAATTTTCAAGAAAAAATTTAATCAGTAAGTAAATTATTTTCTTTGAAAAAAGGTCTAAAAATCTGCCTCTTCTGCCGGTTCTTCGTGGTTGTGATGAGAAAACGAGGCCACTGGGCTTGATGTCGCTGCCGCTTCTGCGTCGCCAGCGGCCTGTGTAGTAGATGTAGTCGAGGCGACCACGTTGAAGCCGGTTACGTTAGCGCCTCCGTACAGAAAATCTGTGACGTCGAGTTCGCTAAGAGGCTGTTGTACGTAATAATTAAATAATTAATTATATTATTGACTTTCATGTTTGTACGTAATAATTAATTATATTATTGACTTTCATGTTTGTACGTAATAATTAATTATATTATTGGCTTTCAAGTTTGTACGTGATAATTAATTATATTATTGGCTTTCACGTTTGTACGTAATAATTAATTATATTATTGGCTTTCACGTTTGTACGTAATAATTAATTATATTATTGACTTTCATGTTTGTACGTAATAATTAATTATATTATTGACTTTCATGTTTGTACGTAATAATTAATTATATTATTGGCTTTCACGTTTGTATGTTATAATTAATTATATTATTGGCTTTCACGTTTGTATGTTATAATTAATTATATTATTGGCTTTCATGTTTGCACGTAATTTAGGCATATATTTGAATACATAATGATAAATTGTATCTATTTTATGTTTTACATTTTAAAATCATAGAAGTAATTGTATGAGGTCATTAGCCTAATTTATTTAAGTGTGTGGTATAGACCTACAATGGCCTCCATAGCACGTCATTTTGCAAGATTTAAGAAATTTCTTATTTTATTATTTAAAAATTTAATTATTATTATTAATTTCTTTTTTATTTATTTTCATTTAATTAAATTTAATTAAATTTATTTTAATTTATTTCAATTTGTTTTAATTTATTTTAATTTATTTAATAAAATTAAGTAATGAGAACCACTAACCATGTTGGTAACGAGATAGTGATATGGATCCCGATTCATTCCCACTCGCTGAATCTGTGAACAAACATTCATATTTATCAAGATGGTGGATGGTAAACTGAGATGAAAGGTCGTGTCGGTGTGGCTTTTAAAAAATAGAGGGGTAGGTGTTGGCCATTTGGCAATGTTGTGGATCAGAGATTTTGCGGGTACTAACGGAGCGAGTACGAGTACCATGGTATCGTGTACAAGTACGAGTACGAGTAGGAGTATCAAGTACTACATCTCTGCTACTCAGTTCTGAGGGGAAAACGAGTACAAGTACGAGTACCAAGGCTTCGAGTACGAGTCCAAGTACGAGTACTTAAAAAACGTACTCGAGTTGTACTCGAGTACGAGTACGAGTATCAAGTACTACATAAAGATGTAGTACTTGGTACAATAGAGGTTGTGAATACCCTGTAGTGATTGAAAATACGGGTGGCTGGTTTTTAACGGTAATGGGACGTGTACCTAGTGGTTATCGGTAATGAAGTGGGTTCGGGGTAGAAATAGTTATAACTTGCGATGGAAGAAAAAATTTGAATACAATATAAATGAATTCCAGTATCATTTTCTCCTCCATCGTATTTCTTGTGATTATATCGTTTTAATCGACGTCATCGTTATCAGCACCTCATTCCCATCGGCGTGAAAAGCTCAGCGGTTATCGCACCTGACTTACGACATCAAGGTCACGAGTTCGATTCTCTGCACGGCTCGTCCAAAGTCAACTCGCTGCTATTTTTATTTATTTGTGTTTATGTTTATTTTTATGAGTCGGTTAAATGACCACCAGCTTTGTGGTAGCACCTGACGGTTTCAGTGCAGACTAATAGCGTACGAAACCGTAGGCTGGGCAAGTAAAACAGTGTGTCACGCACACACGAAACGATCCTGGTGGTCCATCCGTGAAGCGCATGCGCATGCACGTGTACAATTTACAATTCGTTGTCGTCGTCATCACCACCACCACCACCATCATCATCATCATCATCATCATCATCATCATCATCATCATCATCATCATCATCATCATCATCATCATTATCATCATCATCATCATCATCATCATCATCATCATCATCATCATCATCATCATCATCATCATCACCATCACGTTAACATCGTTGTCGTTATCGTCACCATCATTGAATATCTGACACTATTTGTGATGTAAGAGCCCCCTAATCTGATTAACTTAGCTGTTTAGTCTCAAAGTGTCCATTAGCACCACTGACACCCAGAGCACTACCACCACCACCACCACCACCATCGTCATCAATACCAGGATCTTCACCACTATGACACCAACCACATCACCTTCTCCATCACCACCACCCCCCGTATTGACGGAGTAATCTTTTGAACGTCGTCAGAAGCTTCGTTTATATTTTGTTAATGAAGACGAAGCCAGCTTGTAAGCCTTCCTTGCTGGCTGTCGGACAACCTGTTCTCATCGGCACGTTGAAGGTTTTGCAACTTTAAGACCAAGGCTTGATTTGCTAACACAATTATATACTACAACTAATTGATTAATTATGTTTAATAAATAAATTGTCATATTTTTCATTGCCAGCATCGATGACTTGCTTTTGTGTTTTCGAAATATTAAATAATTTTAGTTGGTTTTAGATGTCATTAGATGTCTTTTGATGTTATTAGATGTCATTGAATATCATTAGATGTCATTGAATATCATTAGATGTCATTGAATATCATTAGATGTCATTGAATATCATTAGATGTCATTGAATATCATTAGATGTCATTGAATATCATTAGATGTCATTGAATATCATTAGATGTCATTAGAGATTACTTGATCATGTTATTAGATGTCATTATATCTTGGTAAAATGTTGATTGATTTTCATTGATTCAAGAATCATCATTATTGAAGTTGTCACAAGTGCCAAGCCCCGAAACGTAGCCGTCGTCATCATCACCATCATCATCATCATCACCATCACCACCATCATCATCACCATCATCATCACCATCATCATCATCATCCTCACCACCACCATCATCACCATCACCACCATCATCATCACCATCACCATCATCATCATCATCATCATCATCATCACCACCATCATCATCACCACCACCATCACCATCTTCACCATCACCACCATCATCATCATCATCATCATCATCATCACCATCATCATCACCATCATCATCATCATCATCGCCGTCACCACCACCATCACCATCACCATCACCATCACCATCACCATCACCATCACTATCACCATCACCATCACCATCACCATCACCATCACCATCACCATCACCATCACCATCACCATCACCATCACCATCACCATCACCATCACCATCACCATCACCATCGCCATCGCCATCGCCATCACCATCACCATCACCATCACCATCACCATCACCATCATCATCATCATCATCATCATCATCATCATCATCATCATCATCATCATCATCACCTGTCGAAATATGAGAAGAAGCTCCTTCTTTGTATCAACGTCGATTATGAACCTTTTCACCTTCGAAGTGATCGAGTCCAGCTTTCTCAGCAGCCTATAGCAAGTGCTGATGTCGGTCACGTGAACGTATTCGACGTCCAATGAAATGTCCTCCAGGCGGGCCAGCTTCTGTAGCTTTTCAGACCTGAATAGCCCTGTTGGAAATTAATTATGTTAAAATATTACAGTAGCTGCCTGTGGCTGACAAGCGATGCTAGGCTTAATTATTTTAATTATTTCCTCCAACAATGAAACCAAAAAAAGTTTGAATGAGGCTTGGAAGAGAATACTTGCCCTGGTACCCTTGAATGTTTCGAAAAAATCTAACTCTGACGGTGTCTAGTTTTAATTAATAAAATGTATTCACAATTTATTAATAATTGTTTTCAATAATGTGATTCTTATAAGGTTTATGCAGACTTTAAACGACGGCAGGTATGTTCATTGTGTGTAAATTGTAAAGAAAAAGTGGGTGAAGATAGTCAGGTTGCAAATAACGATGGTTGTACGGACAGGCTGATGAACAGGTAGATGAACAGGTAAATGGATGGATAGGTGGATGGATGGGTGGATGGGCGGGTAGATGAACAGATAAATGGACAGGTAAATGGACAGGTAAATGGACAGGTAGATGGATAGGTAGATGGATAGGTAGATGGATAGGTAGATGGACAAGTATATCGACAAGTAGATGGACAGGTAAGTGGGCAGGTGGGTGGGCAGGTAGATAAACAGGTAAATGGACAGGTGTGTAATTGAGCGGTGACAGAAGAGCGGACCGAACGAAATTAAAAGAGTTTCAAATTTGCAGTTCAGCGGTGCATTAATACTGCTTTTAAGATGTGTGAATAATGAATGGACTCATGCATCTTAAAGCCATCTTCTTTCTTCCTGCCCTTTTTTTCATCTTATTTTTTTTTCTAACTTTAATCTTCTTTCTTTTTATTCATTTTTTATGGTTTTTTTTATTTTTATATTTTTAACGGTAATTTATAATGTTTATTAAATAATTTATTTATTCTTGGCAGGTATCATTCGTTTGAGTTATAAACAAATTAAAAACGCTGAAAAACATTTTTAAAATACCGCGTAACAAAAGAAAACATTGTTGATATTTGATCTTTTGAAGAAAATTTAAATGGAAAAACAAAAAAAAACATAAATGAGAAAAAAATATTTTTAAAATGTGAGAGAAAAAAGAAAAAAAAGAAAGAGAGAGAGAAAAAAAGTAAAAGAAAAAAAGAAATGATAATGAAAGCTGTCATTCGATTTGCGTGAGTGACATCTTCAATTTATTAAAAGCCTGCAGCAGACAATGACCAATTGCATGCCATTAATTCCGTATTAAAAAATAATTAAAACTTTATATTTTGGACTTTAATTACTTAATTTGTTTTAGCTTTCTAAAAGTTTTTTTTATATAAAAACAACGTCATTTTCATCTCCGGTTTATTTAGAATCAGTTTTTCACAGAGCTTCTTCAAGGACGCTCATTTCATGGGACACCTTAGGCAGAACAGGTGACTGACAGAACATGAAAGACAATAAGTACAGTTTGACATGGCACAACTGGCACAAAATGGCACTTGTTTTTCCAAGTCCTGACCTTCCGAACCTTGTTATCAAACTTGAACTTTCGCCATTGCTCCAGTTGGCCGTGTCAGCAACACAACTGGACGAGACTGATTTTCTGTCTTTTTCAACTCATGTTGTTGCTTCTGTTTTAGTGACTTTGAAGTTTGCTTTTCTGGCTATCTCTTGACGTTTCTTCTCTTTTTTTAGTTTTGTTTCGAGTAAGTTGTAGGTTGTTTCATCTTGATAAATGGGAAAGACACATTCAAGTTTATTTTTATTTAAAGTTATTTTATTTAAATTTATTAAATTTAATTTTTCAGTAATTTTTTTTGTTTGCGTTCCATTTATTACAGAGTGTTTATTCGAAATTTTTCTATTTTTTAAACTTCGTCAGAAACTCTAACTTAGAAAAACCTTCGTCACGTTCAGAAACAATCAAACGCCCTTTTGTGACCTTTGAGAACGACCATGACCTTAGAAACAAATAGATACTTTGAAAGCGGCAGTCACTTTTCAAAGTGACCGTGACCTGTAAGAGTGGCCATGGACCTTTAGGGGTCAAAAATAAACCCAGCAAATTTCAATTTGATTGGATAACAGAAATTTTTTGTTTGAGTAGTATAGCGTCCCAACGTATGGCTCAAGCAAGCAAACAGGCAAACACGGTCAAGTTAATATAAAGGATTTAACAAGAAAACCGTAATTTTTTTTAAATACCTTTATAATTTGGTACTTCGGCAACTAAAAATGTTTTGCAAAATATTTTTTGAGATAGTAAGTCTATAAAATATGAAAGCATTGCCCACAGTCTTCTAAATATTTAATACGTTAAGTATGTAATAATTGAAAATTTAAGAAATTTTGGAATCAATATGGAATAAACAAATTTTTTATTATAAATTTGAAAATTAAATGTTGTTTTTTTTAATAAAATAAAAATTTAAAATTCGTTTCTTTACAAAAAATTTGTAATTTTTTAATTTTTTAAAGTTTTAATTGATTTTATTCTATAACACTCATATGTTGTCCAATTAATCTGAAAATTTAAAAAAATGTCAAATCTCTATCAACAAATAAATTCAAAAAATTTCAACTTGATTGTGAAAGTTTTTTAATTTAATTAAAATAAAAATAAAATAAACTATTTTCGAATTCATATGAAATAAACAAATATTTTAATAATAAATTTTTAATATTAAAAATTAAAAAAAACAACAAAAACAAAAATTTTATTTGCATAAAAATTTTTAATTTTTTTAATTTTTTAAATTTTTAAATTTTTTAAATTTTTTAACGTTTTTAATGATTTTATTCTATCGTTCATTTATATTTTGTTCAATAAATCTGAAAATTCAATAAAATATAAAGTCCGCATCTAAAAATAAACTCACCAAAATAATTTCAACTTGATTGGATAACTGGAAGCTGGTTTGTTTTCAATTGGTAAATTGGTAAAGGGTCCCAACCGTATATATAGAATATATATATCTAAATTATATATAATAAATTATATATAATAATAAATTAAATATAAATTATATATAAATTATATAAAATATATATAATTAAATATATATATATATCTATTCTATATATATGGTCCCAACCGTATGGCTCAAACAAGCAAGCAAGCAGACACGGCGAAGTTAATATAAAGGATTTAAAAACAACCAGGAAGCTATTCCATCACTCCATCATCATCATACTTTTCCATCTGTTTACCACTTGCGTGTTTTATATAAATAATTACAGAAAATCTATTTCGGGGAACCAATGAAAACAGGAATATAATTTCCCGTTAATGACTTCTCGTAATTCGATTTTTTTTTATATTATTGTAAAATAATAATAATAAACAAAAATAATAATAATAAACAAAAATAATAATAAACAAAAATAATAATAAACAAAAATAATAATAAACAAAAATAATAATAAACAAAAATAATAATAATAAACAAAAATAATAATAAACAAAAATAATAATAAACAAAAATAATAATAAACAAAAATAATAATAAACAAAAATAATAATAAACAAAAATAATAATAAACAAAAATAATAATAAACAAAAATAATAATAAACAAAAATAATAATAAACAAAAATAATAATAAACAAGAAGAACCGCAAACAAACACCGAAAGTAACTCATAGAAATACAACAACAAAAACAAACAGTAACACTAACGCATACACAGTAATACAGACACAACAACACAAACAAACAACAACACTAACTCATACACAGCAATACAGACACAACAACACAAACAAACAACTACACAAACTCACATAGACACAGCCGCTAACCCCCCCCCCCCCGGACAGCTTTAAAAAATGACACTCACAATTACACGGACAGCCTGCGCTTTACGGAAACAGCGATTTCTCATGTTGTTCGCGTCTGTTTACTTTTCCAGGTGTCATTTTGACTATTTATCATTTTTTTCTTCTTTCTCCTTCTCTCTCTCTTTTCCCCACACACACTCTCTCTTTTTTTCTCAGCTTCCTTATTCATCTCTTTTTTTCTTACTTCTTACTGTATTTTTAATGAGAATTCATGCGCTCCTTCCTGTGCATTATTCGGTGAATTACAAGGAGAAAAATTCATCTTAGTCACCTAGACGCGTGATGCGGACGCACTTGACAACGTGAGAGAAGTGAATTTTGAAAAGGGGGCGATGATGAGGGTGACGATGACGATGACGATGACGATGACGATAACGATGACGACGACGACGACGACCATGACGACGATGATGATGATGATTGCGGAAGTGATAATTGTTCCCTTGAAAAAACTTAGTTTTTTAAATACTATACATAATACTTTCAATCCATCCATTCATCCGTCCATCCACCCATACATCCACCACAAAACAGCATACAATACAAACACACCTTCTTCGTTCCTGTACAGGTAATACACCTGCGACCACCTGTAGTACCTGACGACGTCGAAGACTGCCCTGTCGAAGCTCGGCTGAATTATCACTCCCTCCCACGTGTCAGCGACAGTCCTGCCCGTACGTTTGTCGATTCGGGAAAAGGAAAACGGCAGTGGCAAGATGGCGACCGTCGGTATGTTGGCACGTGAGGCGATCAGGGCTACGTCTGGTCGCATTCGGTGGGTGATGATAAGGGCAGGCTGGTGGTGGTGGTGGGAGGTCGACGATTTAAACTTGCTACAGACTGGAGTGAATTCAAAAAAATTAATTTTAAATAAAAATAAAACAAGCGAAAAAAATGTTTTTAAAATGAGAAGAAAGAAAAACGTTAAAAATTTGTTTTTTTTTCTCGGAGGAAAAAAAATTTTGTTTGACGTCGCAGACTGGATGACACCCTGCAGGTATTTTTTGCAGGAGAATTATCACGAAGAGTGAATGATGCCAGGCAAGTTAATTATAACAATTTATAAAATGGCTTTGGGAATGATGGTTGTGATGATGATGGTGGTGACGGTGATGATGATGATGATGATGTTGATGATGGTGGTGATGGTGTTGATGATAGTGGTAGTTAAGATGATGATGATGATGATGATGGTGGTAAGAGTTATGATGATGATGATATTAGTGGTGGTGAGTTTGATGATGGTGATGGAGATGTTGATACTGATGGCGACGATGTTGATCACAATAACAAAGATGATAATGATGATGATGATGACGACGATGCCGAAAATGTTAAAATAATAATACTTAAAAAATCTTTTTAAAAACTACGCTTTTCTTTTGCACTAAAAGACATTGTTTTATATTCTGAAATGCGATCCAGGTTATGAGTTAAAGAAATTTACTGGTTGCTATTAGTATGTATGTCAACAAGTTTTATATAGCCAATGAATTATTTTTGTCCTTTTAGTGTAGAAGAGAAACGTGGTTTGTGAAATGTTTTTTAAGCATTATTGTTTAAATTGTTTAATGTTATTTAAAATTTGAATTAATTATATTTCATATGTTAATTTTGTCCAGTCGATCTGAAAACTCAACAGAATGCAATGTTAGTGACGACAATTATATACACCAAAATTCAGCAAGATTGGATGATGGAAAGTGCTTCAATATTTGATCATATTTTCCTACAACCCCGACAAACCGAGAAACAAGAAAGCAAGTTAAGAAAAACGCGATAAAAATATAATAATGAAGAAAAAAGGTGAAGATGACAGGAAAATTCTACAATCGTTCTATTTTCCACTGCTGCAAGACACCTCAAAAACCAGTTCCGATCAAACACGTGACCTTGAAGAGTTGATTAATTATTCACACGACTTTGCCTCACGTTCACGCCTACGCGGATAAGCACACACACACACACATACACGCACACACACACGCCTATGTATATAGATTTTAAAGATTTAAGCTCGTCTGATCAGGAGTCAACTGGGAGTCCAACAAAAAATAGATTCGCTGGGATGCTATGAAGTTATGAAAAGCTAAATAGGGAGGGGAAAAGATAGAGGGAGAGAAAGAGGGAGAAATAGAGGGGGAAAAAGAGAGGGAGGAGAAGAAGAATAAATGAGTTTAAAATGCAGAAAGAAGGAACAAGTCTTTATTTATTTATTTAAATTTATTTAAACAAGTCTTTATTTATTTATTTAAATTTATTTATTTCAAAATTTGTTTATATTTATTTATTTAATTCGTTTCTAACTTGAAACATGCTAAATATGATTATCGGTTTCCGGCCAAATTATCCGGCTGAAAGTTTCAACTTAAATGGAAGTGTTACTGAAAGATTAAAGGAGAGGGGAGGCAAAGGTTTTGACCTTACCTACCCATCAATAAAGTTCGGGTGGGGTGGGGAGGCATCTAACCCCGTCGGGCTTATGACCGCGGAAAATGTTAAAAATTAATTATTCAGCCACGTCATAAATATTAAATCAACTAGCCAATGAAATAACAGATATAAACATTAACTTCTTTCTCATAATCGTATCATAAATAAACCATCAGACTGCAAAATGGACTCGAAGAATCGCACCGGAAATTTTTTTTTACCTTTTTTTTATTTATAAAAAATTTTCTTTTATTTTTACTTAACTCTGCCGGGGGTGGATGCCATTTTTAATTAAATAATCACTCCTTGGATATTTTCAACTTGCAACTTTTTAATTCTTCGTTTTTTCCCGCTTCCATATTTTCTCTTTCCTTTCATTTTTTTTCTTTTTCTCCGCTTATTTCTCTCGCTCCGTGTTTCTCCATCACCTGAAGGTACGTACAGTACGTGAGTCACTCCTCACACACACACACACACACACACAGGTATCGCACAGGTGTTGCGTCGTTACGTAAACGTCCGTCTTGAGTGCACGTGTACTTAATTGGCTTGGGCGACGTTAAAAGTGGACCTGTGCGACAGTCCCCTGTACCTATACATGGAAATGATGGCCCTGTACCTATATATGGGCATGACCAAAAACTGTTTATTTACTGAATGTTGGTTTTCAGTTTTATTAATTATTATTTTATTTAACCGGCGCTTTAAGAAGAATTGTTGACTAGTTTTAATATCATGAAGAAATAAATATATAAAATAGTAATTAAGAGTATTGATAATTTATTGTATTAATAATAAATAATAATAATAATAATAATAATAATAATAATAATAATAATAATAATAATAATAATAATAATAATAATAATAATAATAATAATAATAATAATAATAATAATAATAATAATAATAATAATAATAATAATAATAATAATAATAATAATAATAATAATAATAATAATAATAATAATAATAATAATAATAATAATAATAATAATAATAATAACAATAACAATAACAATAACAATAACAATAACAATAACAATAACAATAACAATAACAATAACAATAACAATAACAATAACAATAACAATAATAATAATAATAATAATAATAATAATAATAATAATAATAATAATAATAATAATAATAATAATAATAATAATAATAATAATAATAATAATAATAATAATAATAATAATAATAATAATAATAATAATAATAATAATAATAATAATAATAATAATAATAATAATAATAATAATAATAATAATAATAATAATAATAATAATAATAATAATAATAATAATAATAATAATAATAATAATAATAATAATAATAATAATAATAATAATAATAATAATAATAATAATAATAATAATAATAATAATAATAATAATAATAATAATAATAATAATAATAATAATAATAATAATAATAATAATAATAATAATAATAATAATAATAATAATAATAATAATAATAATAATAATAATAATAATAATAATAATAATAATAATAATAATAATTTATCTTTATTTCATTATATCTTTACAGCCATCTCTGACATATCTGGTCCACGACTGGCCCCCAGTTCTACTGACCAGCTTGCCATCGGCTCGAAGATCCGTCCGTCCTATTAGCTGCCTCGTGATTATGAATGTTTGATGAGTCATAAGTTGTTATTATGTTAATGCGCTCACTGGGGCCGCTTTGTACTCGTTTACGTGGGTTGGCCATCAGTCGTTGAGGGTTTAGTGGTGTGGGGGACTGGAAACCCGCAAGGGGGTGGGTGGGGTGGTAGGAGAAATGTTGAACAGTTTAGTAAATGAAGTTCAAAGAAATGTTGCTGCAAGTGGAAGACAACTAAGAATGTTCCATGGCGCAAACGCAAACCGCGCCATGTGCACGAGTGTGCACAAAACAATTACTCGCCATTAATATCACAAAATGCTTCCAGACAAACCGGCATAAATAATTACTAATTTCAGAAGCACAACCCTACAGTCCATAATCTGCACCAGAGCTGTACTCGGGCAACTTTTGTCGGTCCGATTCTCCCTACGTAGATACTTGACCTGTGAACATTTTATAAACTATAACCGTTTTACCGAACATCCGAAATAACCAATTCCTGTCCAGCATTTGACCCGCTAGTATTTGAAATAGTTATTATCGGACAACCAGGTAAATTTTCGGAATATTTCAATGCCAGGCTCAGCCTAGTTTATTCCCAACTCCAAAGTAGGTAATATTTCCAGTGGTGTAAATTTGGAAGAGTAGAATTGTGTACAGTTTAGCTTACTTTTTTTATACGTGTTTTTGTGAATAAATAGATATCTTAAATTAAAAAAAAAACATTAATTAAAAAACACAGAAAACATTGATTAAAAATGGAACAAATACGTTTTGAGCCGCTCTCGAAAAACACTAAAAGGCATCGTTGGATCATTCAGAGCGGTGGGAAGGCTATTCCAGGCCACAGGACCAGCCACAAAAAAACCACGCCTGCCAATCGTCACAGTCTCCGTCTGAGGGACAAGTAGATCGCCGGCCGCTGCCGATCGAAGATGAGACCGACCAAAGAGTTGAGAGACCGGAACACATAACTCCTGAAGATAGACAGGAGCCATGCCATGGAGGCACTTATAAACCATAGAGCATAGTTAAAAACGGATTCTCTGCGGAAAGGGAAGCCAATGAAGCCGCGTCCGCATCAGACCCGAAACGCTGGCCCAGCCAGGCCATCGCAGCACGAGACGGGCAGCTGCCCAAAGAACAGATTGAAGCCTCTTGATCTGGAACAGCGGTAGACCGGCCAGGACCCCGTTGCAATAGTCAACCCGGCTGTGCACCGGTGCTCTTACAAGGGAGTGAGCAGAGTCTGTAGTGAGGCTCAATAAATAAAACATTGTTTGTAATGAAAGAGAGAGCTTCACACAGACCAGAATATTACGAAGTTTCCTTGGCTGTTTGTCATATGAAATGTTTAAAAAACGTTTTACAGTTTTATTTTTAAACTTTCTATATTTTTTTTCTTTTTAAACTTTTTATACCTATTGCTTTATTTTTAAATTTTTAAATTATTTTATTTTAAACTTTTAAAACATTTTATTTTACCATTTATCAGGACTTATGAGTTTGTCGTTAGGTTTGTTCTAAACATTCGAAAACCGTGTCCAAAAATTTGGGAATATTTGAAAATTCTTCGAAATGGTCACGACACCTCCAAAAAATTATCTAATTTTGAGAAAATTTAACACGTTAAATTAAAAATAATACTTGAACATTTAGTCAATTTTACATTTCATTTAAACCACAAATAATTTACCAAACTGAAACATTTGTATAATTGAAATTAATTATTTTATACTTGGTGTTTTTGAAATTAATTACTTTACACTTGGGGTTTATTGTGTGTTTTTTTCAAGAACATAGATAAAACAGTTTTTTAAATTTAAGAAATAAAATTACGGTTTTTTACAAATAATTTCAAAATTAAATCAAATGCCCTGTTATAAATAGCCAGTATACATTCTAAGTTTCAATTTGATTCGATTACGGAAAAGTTGGTTAATTTTAAGTTACAAAATTTCAGTTTCTGATTTTTTTCAGAATTCCAAAAGAAAACCAAAAATTTTCAAAAAAATTCCAAACGGTTTGGTCTTATTCGGAAATGATTGTATTCCAAACTTCCAACAACCGATAAAAACCTGGAAGGAACTGGAGAAACTTCCACGCTTAGTACAAAAGCATAAAAAAATACAAAACCGCAAGTGAACTACAGCAATAAACATTTCTACAACAAAACCCACATTCTTTTGAAACCACAACATAAACGAAAATATAACATCATATAAACAAACATTTAACGCCACATAAACAAACGTTCACCACCACAAAAATATATATTTTTTGCCACATAAACAAAGCGTTGACCGTGGCATAAGTACACAGCTATATTCCCAACAACAATCATTAACATAAACTACCCTTTACCTCTACATAAAATGATGTTTACCACCACATAAACAAACATTTACCTCTACATAAACACACATTAGTCGCCACATAAACAAACGTTAATCGCTACTTAAACAAAAATTTACTTTCACATAAACAACCGTTCATCACATCATAAACAAACATTTACACCCACATAAACAAACATTTATACACACATAAACAAACATTTATAACCACATAAACATTTATACCCACATAAACAAACATTTACGCCCACATAAACAAACATTTACGCCCACATAAACAGACGCTTACCGCTGCACAAATAGGTAAACATTTACACATCCCTAAAATGGGGAGTCTTACATTCCTGCACACGTAAATAACAACACAGGAAACCTGCTACTCATTTGGCTTTAAAGCATGCCAATTCAGCTTTATTAGACACTCGTTACCATCAAAAGATCTCCGAAATAGGACCGGAAGTCTAGCAATTAATTTACACGCGATGTGTGAGGATTAGAAAAAGCTGGCTATGAAAAATAAACTTTCTCTCGCGTACTCGCTCATTTAAATAACGCTACAATTGAATCGCTAAAATGTATTCAACTATTTCCAAAACATTCATCGACAAATACACCGTCAGATACGTCGACAGATACACCGACAGATACACCGACAGATACACCGACAGATACATCGACAGATACATCGACAGATACATCGAAAGATACATCGACAGATACATCGACAGATACATCGACAGATACATCGACAGATACATCGACAGATACATCGACAGATACATCGACAGATACATCGACAGATACATCGACAGATACATCGACAGATACGTCGACAGATACACCGACAGATACACCGACAGATACATCGACAGATACATCGACAGATACATCGACAGATCCATCCAAAGATACATCGACAGATAAACCGACAGATACATCGACCGATACATCCACAGATACGCCGACAGATACGTCTACCGATACACCGACAGATACATCGACAGATACATCGACAGATCCATCCAAAGATACATCGACAGATACATCGACAGATACATCGACAGATACATTGACAGATACACCGAAAGATACGCCTAGCGATACACCGACAGATACACCGACAAATACACAAACATCTCAAAAAACAATTACCAGGACCACCGTATCGTATGACATGAAAGCAATTTGAAAACAAAAAAAGATTTAGAAATGAAATTTTAGTTTGATCAAATCAATGTCGTGCAATAAAATATATTTTTCTCGAAAAGATTAAAAAAACTTGAAAGTGAACGAATAATCGAATAATTCCTGGGGAAAACTTTTTTTTCCCACGGGAACGTCCAATGAAAATGACGGTAGAAACTGTGGACAGCTGAGTTTTTTAATGTTCAATAAAAGTTTTAAAAAAATAACTGAAAGAATAAATAAGTCCGTTTCGCTTTGACGAGTTAGTCCCTAGCCCGGATGAAAGTGGAGTGAGGGATTGGGGTGGGGTGGGGTGGGGGAACGAATTGTGGTCCGAAGCAGGGGGGGCTTCGTTATTTTCTACATGCTGATAGTTGAATCTTGAAACACCTGGTATAGAGTACTATAAACTATAAAAAAATGAATAAATAAATTAACAATAAAATAAATAAATAAATAAATAAATAAATAAATAAATAAATAAATAAATAAATAAATAAATAAATAAATGAATGAATGAATGAATGAATGAATGAATGAATGAATGAATGAATGAATGAATGAATAAATAAATAAATAAATAAATAAATAAATAAATAAATAAATAAATAAATAAATAAATAAATAAATAAATAAATAAATAAATAAATAAATAAATAAATAAATAAATAAATAAATAAATAAATAAATAAATAAATAAATAAATAAATAAATAAATAAATAAATAAATAAATAAATAAATAAATAAATAAATAAATAAATAAATAAATAAATAAATAAATAAATAAATAAATAAATAAATAAATAAATAAATAAATAAATAAATAAATAAATAAATAAATAAATAAATAAATAAATAAATAAATAAATAAATAAATAAATAAATAAATAAATAAATAAATAAATAAATAAAT
Source organism: Erpobdella octoculata (assembly GCA_963978895.1). Lineage (NCBI taxonomy): Eukaryota > Metazoa > Annelida > Clitellata > Hirudinida > Erpobdellidae > Erpobdella > Erpobdella octoculata. Next base: position 2,633,573 of record OZ022247.1, read on the forward strand.
AAATAAATAAATAAATAAAAAAATAAATAAATAAATAAATAAATAAATAAATAAATAAATAAATAAATAAATAAATAAATAAATAAATAAATAAATAAATAAATAAATAAATAAATAAATAAATAAATAAATAAATAAATAAATAAATAAATAAATAAATAAATAAATAAATAAATAAATAAATAAATAAATAAATAAATAAATAAATAAATAAATAAATAAATAAATAAATAAATAAATAAATAAATAAATAAATAAATAGATAGATAAATAAATAAATAAATAAATAAATAAATAAATAAATAAATAAATAAATAAATAAATAAATAAATAAATAAATAAATAAATAAATAAATAAATAAATAAATAAATAAATAAATAAATAAATAAATAAATAAATAAATAAATAAATAAATAAATAAATAAATAAATAAATAAATAAATAAATAAATAAATAAATAAATAAATCAATCAATAAATAAATCAATAAATCAATAAATAAACTAATAAATAAATAAAAAAATAAATAAGTAAATTAATCATTAATTAGTTTACTATTTAATTGACTAACTGATTATTCAATTAATCTTTTAATTAATAACTACTGAATGAGAGAAAGTAATTGTTAGAACAAATTGGACGAATGTTTTCCAATTTCTCGTAAGCTTAACTGAGTTCGATACGAAACCATCAACAACGTTTAGGATTAGAACAGTCAATTAAGTGTAATTCAATGTGTTTATTCTTTTAATTAACCTTGAAATAAATATTATTACCATACTGATATTATATGATCAATATTGATTACATGATATTATTATGCAGCGGTAGAAATAATTTTAAACATATATTGAAAACCCATGAATCGTGTCATGTGATTTCATATGTTTGCAATTATTTTGATTTGTAATCAGGTGTTTCGTTGTGTTATGTGTGTGCGTGCGTGTGTTTTGTGTTCATGCGTGCGTTTGTGTGTTGTTGTTGTGTTGTTGTGTTCATGTGTGTTTTTGTCTGCGTATCATTGTGTGCATGTGTCCTATGTGTTGTCATGCGTGTTTTGTGCATATGTGTGTTTTCGTGTGCATGTGTTTTTTTGTCTGCATGTGTCTTATGTGAAAAGGGCAGCTAAGAAACTGTAAGAAAAACATTACAGCATAAAAAGAAAATAAAGAAATTGTGAATAAAAGAGGCAGAAAAAATAGAAAAAATAGAAAAAAAGATAATTTTTTTGTTTACAAAACAACTGAAAAACAACTCACTCGCCATTCTCATTCCATAGATGTCGCTGGCATTCAGCAGCAAGTCACGTGACTCGAGTTGCAAGAACACGTGATCCTTGTCGCTGCTGTCGTCCCGGCCGTCACCGCCGCCGCCATCACCGCCGCGGCTTCCGTGGCGTTTGCTGCTCAGTCGGGCCCTCTCTTCGGCATTGAACCGCTCCATTTCCGTCCGCCAAGCTGACAGCACGCGGTCGCCTTGGAAACTATAATCAAAGACGCCACCTGTATTATGGCGGGAAGAAGAAGAAAAAAGAAAGAGGCTGTTAAATTCCAATTAAAGTAAGCTGTAAATTTTCTCACGTAACTTTGTCTTCCATCTCTGATGCTCTCTCTCTTTTTTTTCTCTCTCTCTATTTCTTTCTCTCTCTTTTCCACCATCACCTATTTCTTTTTTTCTTATATTTTATTTTCATTAATCTCATTCGCGCACACAAACATTTTAATGATGATGATGATGTGATTTAATTAGTTACATGGTAATTGTGATGATGACGAAGATTATGATGATGATGACGAAGATTATGACGACGATGACGATGCCCACTTGCCTCCAAGCAAATCAATAATGTCAAATTCTGCAGGAGTTATTAAGTAAAAGAGCATGGAGAAGGAATTTTATCACGGGTCATCAGATTGGATCGATATTTGATCTTCGCGAAGTTGAATTGACATTCCCATGTTCAACTGATTGGCTTCTCTTCTTATGGAGAAAGAGGAGGAAGTGGAAGCCAAGCTCGTCAGAGTTGAGGTTAGGAAAGGGTGAGGAATTTTGAGAAAGATTAAAAAAAATGTTACAATGTAAAAAAAGATTGAGCATTTAAAAAAGTTCCAAAGGGGTTCAGTGATACCACTCTTTCCTGATTTTTTGTGTGGATTGGCGGACAAATTCCTGATGATCTTCAATAGGCTGGTTTGTCTGTTTTTTGGGGGAACCAGGAGTCACCCTACTGACCGATCCTACCCTCTCACAACTCATATCCAAGTACTGGACGTGTCTGCTGTAACGAATACCAATGCTGGATGGTTATGAAGTGGTTATGGAGTTCTAGATATCCGCGTGTACTGGTAAACTTTTGGTGGGCATTACAAGAAGTACCTGGGAGAAACTGGAGTGTGGTATATAAGCACTTGATGAACGATGTATATATTTCATAGTTAAATAAAAATAAAGATTAATTTGTGTCAAATGATTTATTAATGTTGTAAAATAAAATAAATAAGAAAAGAAATATTATGAATAAAAATACTTCTTTTTAGAATAGTTTAACGAATTTTATACAACTGATTAGTTCTGAGACGAGTTGTTTATAGTTTTCTGTAATAAGTTCACCAGAAATCGAGCTTTTAAAGAACAAACACACACCCACATTTGCACCCTCCCACACAGACACAAACACACGTGAGCTCAAACCCCGCCCACGTACACACGGACGCTAACACACACACACACACACACATACACACACAGACACATTGTCACGGACAACAGCAGGTTTATGCTCGAACAAAAGACGCAGAGAACAAGAAATAACGTCACATCCCTTCGAGCATGAAATCACCTCGGACGTTCCAATCACGTGATCAGCTGATTTATATTTTCCACCTCCCCCCCACCACCGCTATTTTCTCCTTTTCTTCCAGAATGGCCGCCTCCCTCATTCAAACGACCGGCGTCGTGCTTTCTGCTATTTTTATTTCCCATCCTCTCTCTTCCCCCACCCTCTCTCCGGCCGGACCATTACCGGGTGACCTAGCCGGAAAAAAGTTATATAGCTTCATTGCTTTGTTTATACCCGTCGTCGCCGTGGTCACCGCTCGCTGCGCCACTTCCGCTTTTGAGCGCCGTCGAAAGGCGAGAGGGTGCGTTCGTTGGTTCGCTAGTCGGTAAATTATGGTTTAATTTGCTTTGAAAGCTTTGAGAGTTGAATATGCAATGAGGATTATTTTAGTAAATAAGCTAATTAGTCGAAAAGATTTTAAGGGTCGAATTTATTTTTATTTCTTTAGTTGCGATATTTTTTATTTTTTTAATTATTTTTGTTTGTGTTTTTTTGTTCATTTAAATCAGCTGGATGATGGACGGCTTTGACAGATTGATTCACTTGCAACCTTTATAGCTGTTTTAATAAAAGACAGAATCAGAGAAAGAGAGAGAAAGAGAGAGAGAGAGAGAGAGAGAGGAGAGGGAGAGAGGAAGAGAGGAAAGTGGAGAGAGAAAAAGAAACAAAAATGAGAACTAAAGTGTGAAAAAGAGAGAAATAAAGAAATAAATTGAGAGAGAGACAAAGAGGGGAAGAGAGAGAGAGAGAAGGAAAGAAAGAGAGGAAAAAGAGAGAGAAAGATGAACTCAGAACATGAAGCGCGAAGAACTCTTCAAATAAAAGAAATAAATAACAAGTGAAAATCAATAAAATATGTGATAAAATAAAAAAATAAAGAAAAACAAAAAACTTGATTGAGATGTAAGAAACAGAAAGAAAATAAAATGGCGAAAAAATGGGAAATAAGGGGGAAAAAAGAGCGAAAAGGCTGGTAAACATTTGGAATTGAATTATGTTTTTGTCGTCCGTCGAGTAACAAGCCGCGGAATGGCTTTCCATACCCGTAGTGGCCAATACAAAGGAGTTCATCTCAGGCCCATTTGCTCTTTGATGGCGGCAATGATTATGGCGGAGGGGACGGTGTAGGTGGAGATGGGTGGTGGTGGTGGTCGTCGTCGTAGCGGGTTGTGGAGATGGACTGTGTGGGTAGGTATGGTAGTGGCAACGGGTTGTGGTGATAGATTGGGGGGGGGGTGTAGTTATGTTATGGTAGTGGCAAAGGGTTGTGGTCGTGATGATAGTGATGTTTAAGTGACATATAGGGGAGATAATGATGGTACAAAATAGTATAGCAACCGTATTCAAATTACTGGTTAAAGCTAGCCCGACCAGCGGACGTTTTACCAGTAGTGAGGTTAAAGGTCAGAGTTTATAATTATTTATTAATCCTTATAATATCTAACGTGGCTGAGAAAAACTGACATTTTTCACGTACACGTTATTTAAATGAAAATACAATGTACTTGTTAAAAAATGTTTTTTTTCAATCATTTATTTTGTGTTTAATACGTGTTTAAGCTACGTGCCAAACTGATGTAAAATATGAAAATTAATAGTTTAAAATGGAAAGTCATCTGGTTTCATTTAAAGGTTGAATCGATTTGTGGACCGTAAAGATAATGAAAATTCCACAGTTTGATGGATTTTAGTTTGGCATAAAAATTTGGTAAGAAGATTGAATTATGAGATCAAACTTCGATGAGTTAATTAAATAATATTATGGTGAAATTAACAAATCACTTTGTACTAAAATTCAAAAACTGTTGACAAATTCCTGTACATTTTCTTTCGGAAACAAATTCAATCTACGTCAAATTTATTAAACTTCACCTAGCCGAAGTATATTATACTATTAACAACATTTTTTAATAAATATTTTCTATTTACAATTAATCTTAGTTTAAGTTCTAATTTAGATAATGAAAAAAGTTTTGCAATAACGTAAATTGAAAGATTTTTATTTATTTCAGAATAATCAACCATTGACTTGTTCAGTAGTTTAACTTTTTTACATTTACTTTATCTTCTTTATCAATATTGAGTAAATCCACTTTTTTACTGGTCCTAAAAAAATCTAAAGTAAATACTCAAAGCATCAATATTTTCATAAAAAAATTGTTCTCTGTGTGCGTGTGCAGGCGATCAAACTTTCTCACACATGCAAGTCGTCCTGGCGACAAACCGGAAATCGACTACTATGGAAACCATTAGTTGAACGGCAAATATTTGTCCGGCGACTAGTAGGGCGCCGACTGGCTGGGTGGCGACTAGCTGGGTGGCGACTGGCTGGCCTGGCAACTAGTTCGGCGTTGACTCGCTGGGCGGCAACTACGTAGTCGGCCAGTGACTACTTGGAAGCGCAATAACCGATAATTTTTCGAAATTGTAATGACTAATCCGAATAATTTCCGAATATCCCCAACCTTTCGGATTCGGTTCTTGAAAGTTCGGCACAACGATTATCCAAACCCAAAAAAAACCAAACGTTTAACCTCTTATGTTTATAAACAACACAATAACACGACTAAATTTATTTTAAATACTTTAAAGTGATTTATTAATTATTTCTGGCAATATTCCTTTTATTTGTAAACAAAATCTGGTCAGGAAATCGTCCAAGACGATTATGGTATTGATGTTGATTAGTTAATGAGTTTTTAAATTACGACCAATTGTAAGTCTTCTTTCAAATATCCCCTTCCTGAGAGGCAGTGCGTGATTGGTCGGGGTTCGTGACGTAGGGAGCTCCGTCTCTGAATAATTAATTAGAAAGCGTCGACCAATCATCGACCTTAACTTGGCGTGCTTGTTAATAATTCATAAGTCTATTACTTTAGGGGTGGCTGTGCCGTTTCGAGATTGCGTCTGTTTGTGTGTCTAGATGTATGCGTTGGTGTGCGTTTGAATCAGCTTGTGTGTCGTGTTGTGTGTGTGTGTCTGTGCAATTTGTCAAAACTGGAATTAAAATCGTTTTTGTTTAATATGCGGTTTTTAAATCTTTCAGCGACAATGTGAAATATTGCGCATTTGCCGTCACGAAACAATTTAAAGTAAAATTTTAAATAATGGCGGGAACCTTTCGGAACCGACGATTCTAAATAGCAGGACAGGACGCGTTATGTCGTTATTTAATAAATACGCCCGTCCATGGTGATGATGATGATGATTATCATGATCATTATCATCTTCACCATCATCACATCACCATCATCATCATCATCATCGTCATCATCATCATTATCATCATCAGCAGCAGCAGCATCATCAACGCTATAAAAAATTTTTTATTTCATTTCAAAAAGAGACAAAACGGCTTTGATATTTTTCGCAGATAAACCAGGAGAAGCAGCAGCGGAAAAAAATGAAAGCGAAACGAAGACGACCACGTGACAGCACTTCAAGTTGCATGACGAGGAGCAGTTTGGCAAGGACCATTCTCAATGCCTCAGGCACACGACAAAGATATACAGAATCATTCACAATCTCTCTCTGCGCATGCCCAGACTGCCCATGTTAAGAGGAGGCGTTGTGCTGAGATTACTAGTGTCGTCATCATCATCATCACCATCATCATCATCATCATAATCATCATCACTACTACTACCATCATCATCTTCACCACCACCACCACCATCACTATCATTATCAACAGCGTATTTTTGCTGTCACAACTATTAGGGAATACAAAAAATATCCACAAGAACTACATAACGCAGGAAACTCTACATTTAACACAGTTCAACATGTCGAACAGTACTCAACATCCAATCCAACACAACTCTCCCAGCAAACAGTATCTTCAGACCCAACACAATACACAACACAACACAACACAACACAACACAACACAACACAACACAACACAACACAACACAACACAACACAACACAACACAACACAACACAACACAACACAACACAACACAACACAACACAACACAACACAACACAACACAACACAACACAACACAACACAACACAACACAACACAACACAATACAATACAACACAACACAACGCAACCAGACAACAACACACAACAAATCACAACAACAACCCGAGAACCAAACTACAATTCGTTCCACAAGCTTTTAACGCAGTTTTGTCGCGGAATTCAAAGCATGTTTATCACATGTTATTAAACAACAATTTTTTACGCTTTTACAAGCTGTAATAAATGGTATTAAATTAATATTAATTATTAAATAATATTTAAAAAAATTTATTTATTTTATTGGTTTATCAAAATAAATGTCATCAACAATTTAATAAAGTTATAAAAACCGGCTTCGAGTTTATTTTAAAGAAATTTATAATTATGTATATCATATTTTATTTGTATATGATGGATGGATGGATGGATGGATGGATGGATGGATGGATGGATGGATGGATGGATGGATGGATGGATGGATGGATGGATGGATGGATGGATGGATGGATGGATGGATGGATGGATGGATGGCTAAAAGAAAGCAAGCATGGACTTTAAATGGTCAATGAAAAACGAAAAAGAAGAAAAGAGCCGAAAAAGTTGCAACCAGATGGATGTTCGTGCTTGTAGAGCCATGAAATCGCGCCGGCTGATCGAAATGATGATGATGATGATGATGATGACGACGATGATGATGACGACGATGATGATGATGATGATGATGATGATGATGATGATGATGATGATGATGGTGATGATGATGATGATGATGATGATGATGATGATGATGATGATGATGATGATGATGATGATGATGATGATGATGATGATGATGATGATGATGATGACGATGATGACGATGATGATGACGATGACGATGACGATGACGATGACGATGATGATGACGATGACGATGACGATGACGATGACGATGACGATGACGATGACGATGACGATGACGATGACGATGACGATGATGATGATCATAACGACGACGATGATGATGATGGTGATGCTGATGGTGATGCTTATGGTGATGGTGATGATGATGATGATGATGATGATGATGCGTTTGATGGGGGTGTTGTTGGATGTGTTTCTACTAATTATGATTGCCATAATATGAACTGTGTATGACTGTGATCGTTATAAAAGTAAAATTTTTCTTAGGTGCTGATGATGATGATCCGTTTTGTAGGGGTGTTGATGATGATGCTCTTGATAGTGGTGTTGATGACGATGCTCTTGATAGTGGTGCTGATGATGACTCAGTGATTAAATGACGTGTATCTAGAACACGACTCTTCTAAATTCGACAATAAAAGTGAAAACATACAAATGATCAACATTCAAGCGGGAATGAATCGCAACTAAAAAAATCCATTTCTTGACTTCTTCTTGGAAGTGAAGCCTCTTTGTAACCATGGAAACTGCCAATCACGAAGAAATCTTGATTGTTTGGTCAGCCCCCCCGTTGTCAGAGATGATGATTATGATGATGTTGAGATTGTGATGGTAGTGATAGTTGGGTAGGTTACCATGATGACGACGACGACGATGACGACGACGACGATGATGATGATGATGATGATGACAGCGAAAAATCAGCGAGTGAAAGAAAGGCATAAAGACATCCCAAGGAAAAGAAGAAGATATTTTCTTGAAAGAAGATGGCATAAAAACATCCCAAACACACGGATACAAAACAAGCATTGTCACGCGCACATAAAGGCACACATACACACATGTACACACATACATACACGCAAATAAAAAACTTCCTTATAAAATACACCACGCTCATGACTATAGCACAACCTGGTCACCATGCATAGATGATAATATTTTTGACAACACCACAATTTGAAGTTGAAGTAAACAAAAAAATGTTTTCATTAAAAATAATATTTATAGCGAATAATTAAAAGTAAATTTAAAATATAAAAATGTCGAAGCGTTAAAAATGTTAAGTTTATTGAAGCATAATTTATGACATCATCATTTCTCTTGCTGTGCCGCAGAGATGGTTGGTCATTTATTCTGGCCAGAACCACGCGCACACACACAAAGACACACACACATGTGCCATGATTAAGTGAGATGAGGAGAAGATCAGGAGATAGTGATGAGAAAGAAGAAGCAGAAAAAGAGACAGAGAGAGAGAAACAGAAACAAAGAAAGAAAAAAAGAAAAAAAAGGAAAAAAATGGAAAAACTAAAAATCAGAGAGATACAAAAAATAAGAGATAGATAGAGGGAGAGAGAGAGGGAATAGGAAGAGAAAGTAAATGATATGTAAACAAACAAGTAAAAACTTACCGATTGTAAACTTTACAATTGCAGCAGCGACGTCACCAACGATCACAAATAAGAGAACGAGGAGCAAGTTACATGACCACGTGACCCTGCTAGACAACATGGCTGAATGTGACAGGAGGAGGTGACAGTCTGATACTGCACATATCTCTTCTTCAGCGAGTCTGTAAGAGAAACATTTTTTTTTCTAGCATGTATATATTTTTATGCGTACTAGGTTTAATTTTATGTGTGTGGGTACTAGGTATATTTTTATGTGTGTGGAGGGTACTAGGTATATTTCTATGTGTGTGGAGGGTACTAGGTATATTTTTATGTGTGTAGAGGGTACAAGGTATATTTTTATGTTTGTGGAGGGTACAAGGTGTATTTTTAGGTTTGTGGCTACTAGGTTAAAATTTACCCGGCCATGATGTCCCGGTCAGAATTGCCTTGGTCAAAAACTTCCCAGCTACTGTGTTACGCTCGAAATTGGCGTAGACTAAGGTTTTTGAAGCTGATTGGGATGATAATGATAATGGTGCTGCGGATGATGATGATGATTGCAAAGGTGTGACAAGGATGTGGATGACTGCGTAATGAAATATGAAAATTGATTAAATATAAATATTGAAATTTTTTTCAAAATCCTTAAACTATAAGATGAAACTTTTGAATTGCCAGATTCAAACTAAGACTTCTTATAGTCTGCAATGGCAAAGACACACTTGACTAGTGAATGCACCATTATGGACTGAACCCGACAACTACTACTGGGCATTAGGTTGGGCAGGGTCGGCCAATCGACCTACCCTTCAGCTAGCAATTTAGCCATGCTCGGATGAACCTCATGGGCTATGGTATCGCTGCTGGCCCTTCGATGCCCTGTGTGTGTGGGTAAACATGATGCCATGTAGCGAATGGATGGGCTTAATATAATACATCAACGATTTAATTTCTTAATGTAGTCTTTTGTTGAGAAGCAAACAATAAAGAGATTGTTATTCCAGAATATAAAACGAATGCGACCCACGTTTTTAGTTGTAGAATTTTACTGTTAGCTCTAAGTATGTACGGTAACTAATTTTAAATAACCAGAGAATTATATTTGGCGTTTTTATTGCGTCAGAGAAGTGTGGTTTTTAAAAAGTTTTTTTCAAGTATTATTATATAATAATTACATATAGAAGTGTTTATGAGCAAATAATATATTAAGTATTAAATTAGTATTGTATTAAAGTAATATTATGTACAAATAAATAAATAGAAAACTTCTTTTCAACGGACAACAGGACACAATAAATATTGAAAATATGTTTGTACTAAAATTTCCCGAAGCCCATCTGTCAACGTGGAACAATTAGACTTTTTATTTTATTGTGACAGGCCAGAGACACTGAGAGCGATACTGAGGATGAGAGGCGAATATAAAAATAAATAAATGGGCAGGGGGAGGGGGAGAGACAGAGAGAAAGAGAGAGAGAGAGAAAAAGAGAGAGATGGAAATGAAAAAAGTTGTGTCCATCCTTTCTTTTCAAAATTATGCACAAATAAATTGATTTCACCGTCGGAAATTGTCAGCAGAAAAAAAAGATCTGAAATTCAATTACTCGATGAAAACTATCAGTAAATAATAATAATGATAGAAAAAGAAATACTAATAATTATAACAATATTTCTAAATATTAAAAAATAATTAAAATTAATAAAATTTTTGCAATAATAGTTACTATTAGTGTTAGTAGTAATTATTATTTATTATAACAGTAAAAACAATATATGAACAAATTAGAATTACAAGAAAGCTAATAATAAATAAAATAAATAATAATAACAATAATTATTATATTAAATGAAATATAATTATTAAATATAAAAGGCAAAACTTAAAATTAATCAAATTGTCTTAATATCAATAAAAAATAGTAATAATACGTTTACTAATAATTAACTTTTATTTATTTTTTTTGAACTTACACTGCGTTCAGACTGAGGAAAACACGATTGTTGTATTTAAAGCTTAAATTATTTTTTCTGGCTGCGGACGACAAAAGGTAGTTTGTCAACGCGGTTTGGCAATAATGACTCGTTTAAATCATCGTTAGAGTAACTTAAGAGAACTTTTAAGTCCATTCAATTTGCAATTGAATGTATTTTTTTTTCAAATATTTTGAACGTCATTAAAGTTAGAGTGTTTATATTTAATTTTTATGTTCAATATATAAATAAAGATTTTCAATTTTTATGTTCTATAAATTAATAAATAAAACTATTATTATTTAAAATAATTAATAAAAAAAATAAAATTACTTGAGAAGTGGAACTTTTTTCTTTCCAACTGGAAGTTGAATCGTAGGAGCAAAACTAACAAAATAAATTCAAACGTGTGACCAAAGCAACGTTTTAATCCGTCAAATTTGACTGGCGCCAAGAGATTACTATCGTGACACGAGCTGGTGTTAGCGGTGGTGGTTGTAGTAGTTGGGATGGTACTGGTGGTAGTTGGTGTGGTATTGGTGGTAGTAGGTGTGGTACTGGTGGTTGTATGTGTGGTACTGGTAGTAGCTGTGGTGCTGGTGGTAGTAGGTGTGGTACTGGTGGTAGTATGTGTGATATTGGTGGTAGTAGGTGTGGTACTGGTTGTAGTAAGTGTGGTACTGGTGGTAGTACCTGGGGTACTGGTGGTACTAACTAGTAGTAAAGTAAATAATAGAAGTAAAAAGGATAAACATTAGGGATGTTGATTCAGGACTGGAAAGAGAAAGAAGCAGAATGATACACTACATCGTAGGAGAGTTGAGAATAGAGAGACAAATGATATGTACACACTATTGATGGAGAAACGAAATTGTCCAATCACGGCTTCAGTTTGGTTTTAAAAAGCAACGATTTGATGATAAAAATTTAAATTTAAACGTAAGTTGATGATTTACTTATATTTTGTATGTCTTATTTATTTATTTATTTATTTATTTAGTTTTTTTTTTAATTTATTTATTGTTTTTTACTTATGTTTTGCTTGTTCTTTTAAAAACATGAAACATTCAATTCGAGGAGTTAACAATGAAATATTCGTCTGTGAAGAGCAAAGGTCACAGCGCTAACAGGACTCGTCGCTAATGACGTCATTACAAGACTCGCCGAGAGAAGAAGAAAAACTGAAGTCGCATGCGCGCTCCTCGCTCCACGTCAACTTGCAAGTGCGTGGAGAGAGAAAGAGAGAGAGAGAGAGAGAGAGAGAGAGAGAGAGAGAGAGAGAGAGAGAGAGAGAGAGAGAGAGAGAGAGAAAATTAGAACAGATTAGAGATAGACAAAAAAGAGACGAAAGTATTAAAACAAAAAATGATAAACATTGAATTGGAAATGTGAAATAAAATATTAAAAAAATTAAATAATTGAAAGTTTTTAAAATTTTGTGTTTTTAAAATTAGTTCTGTTTGAAGTGTTTATGGCAAGGATTCTTAATCTTACCTTCCTCGTCATAAACATCATCGTCATCTTCATCATCATCATCAGCAGCAGCATCATCATCAGCACCTCAGCTGCTTAAAATTTCATGGTCGTTTAAAGCGTATGACTCATCAATCTCATTACCCAAAAGCGTCTTAATAAACTCACTCATTATTGGAGACTTCATCATTGCTACTCCAGAAGCCAACATCAGCATCATTACTATACCAAAATCATCATCTTCATCATCATAATCATCGTCATCATCGTCGTCGTCGCCATCATGATCATCATCATCATCGTCGTCATCAACAATCATCATCATCAGCATCAGACTCGTCGTCATCATCATGATCATTATCATCATTATCATCGTCATCGTCATCGTCATCCTTGTTTAACCACATTTTAACCATCTTATTGCCTGACATCGCTTACAATCGTAACCATGGCAACAATGACAGTAATAAGGGCGATGGTCGTCTGATGAATTTCAAAATGTTGGGAGAAAGAGAGAGAGAGAGAAGGGGAAAGGGAAAGAGAGAAAGAGAGAAGAGAGAGAGATGAAAATATGGAAAAGAAATGAAACAAGAGAATAAATGAGATAAAAAATATTTTCATTAGTTTCCTTGTAGTTTTCCACCGGCTGATGAAAATCATAAGAAAACATTATTTTTAATTTTTCCCGTCGCACATTTTTTCCATCTTCCAAGCACCAGCAGGAGACTGGGGAAATAAATCCTCCGCAAGATTTATATTATTTCTTTTACTGATTGCTTTGTTTTTTTTTCCAGTATTTATTTATTTATTTATTTATTTATTTATTTATTCATTTTTGTCTTCTTTTTTGTCATTTGTTTATCGGTTTATTTTTTTTGTATGTCTCATTTTTTCTCGTTTTTTTTTGTTTCGTCTTGTTTCACTCAACAATCTTGTTAGGCTTCTGTCCTGTCACATCCATGTCACCCTTACGTCACTATTACAGTCACAGTCGCGTCACAGTCATGTCACAATCACGGTTATGTCACAGTTACAATTGCACATTCTTGTTATTGTTCATAAATTGCATTAATCAATATCCGTCATTTATTTCCATCTTTCAAATTCGTTTTGTTGACGCAGCATTTTATTAAAGGAGCACAAAGTCAATTTTCCAGTTTTCTTTTTTTTCCCTCTCAAATATTCACCTGGAAAAAACTAACTAGCACATCCATACGTACATTCTCACGTACATACACACACATCCGCAGGTACATCCATACGTACATACACACGTACATACGCATGTAAATCCGCACGTACATACACACACATCCACACGTACATACACACATCCACAAAAACACACACGCACACAAACCGACCTGGAAAAAACTAACTAGTCGATGTCCGCACATACATCCAAAAGCACATCCGCACGTACATACAGACGCACACACACACACACATTCACACACATGCACAAAAACACACACGCACACAAACCGACAAATGGACACAAAATGCACGGACATGCGTGGCCACACACGGACATCAAGAGAAAACCTTGCGCCGCTGAAAAAAAAAGAACATTCACGAACCAGCGAACCATTAAATTTTCATAAAAGCAAAATCACTTTGTTGAGAAAGTTTTTAGTTTTTTTTTACTTCTTCTTTAAAAAACACTACATTGTTTTGATTTTAACCGCTAAGAAAGAAGATAAATCATACATTTCTTGCATCATACATTACTTGCATCATACATTACTTGTATCATACATTTCTTGCATCATACATTACTTGCATCATACATTACTTGTATCATACATTTCTTGCATCATACATTATCATACATTATCATAAATTATCTCAAATAATCTTATTCTCTAATAAAGTTAATTAACTTTATTTACTGTTGAAAAAAACAGTTAACAAGTTAATCAAAAAACAAAGTTTTTTAAAAACACACTTTTATATAAACGATTGTGTAGACCACATTCTGTTACATAAACAACGAGCATATTGGCATAGACAATAAATAGTTCGACGAAAATATCACAAATAATTATTTAATTAAATTTTGTCCAATCGATCCGAAAATTTGATAGAATGCATTATTAATTAGTTCGGAGGTATGTTTAAATTTTTAAGTCTCTAGCTCATCGGGAAGTTAGTTTAAAATCGATTGCAAAATTTGACGACGGACAGACCGACAGACAGACAGACAGACAGAGAAGTCAAGTTAAGTAGAAGTGTGTAAAAAGGTCACTAACTTGTAACGTTATAGGAAATTTACAAAAGTAAATCCATCATCATCATCACTATTATCATCACTATCATCATCATCATCATCATCATCATCATCATCATCATCATCATCATCATCATCATCATCATCATCATCATCACCACAACCAATTTCTTGTTTTGTAAGAAGCGACGAGACGGAAAGATACAAATTACATCCAGCAAACTTCGTCAATTCTCAACGTTTAACCTTTTGACCTGCTGTCCCAATGAAATCTTCTTCTTTTGTTGATTTTCGAACATATTTCAGAAAAAATATTTTAAAATAAATAAAAAAATCCGCTACGGTGCCCGGTTCATGCCCCGTGGCTGCCGAAACCGACGCCGTGTGGTGTAACCCCCCATTCCCCTCCCTCGCCCCCTGGGGCTGAAATTGACTCTGGTGGGTCACGCCGATTCAAAACATGGAACTTTCATATTTCTGGAATTGCTTGTTGTAAACTCACGTGATCTCCAGCTGGCTGGATGGCATCTGAATAAAATTGCTGGCTTCGGTTTATCTGATTTCAGTACTTCATCTATAATATGAGTTGGAAGTTTTCTATGAATGACAGTTGATTTACTTGCGTAGTAGTAGTAGTAGTAGTAGTAGTAGTAGTAGTAGTAGTAGTAGTAGTAGTAGTAGTAGTAGTAGTAGTAGTAGTAGTAGTAGTAGTAGTAGTAGTAGTAGTAGTAGTAGTAGTAGTAGTAGTAGTAGTAGTAGTAGTAGTAGTAGTAGTAGTAGTAGTAGTAGTAGTAGTAGTAGTAGTAGTAGTAGTAGTAGTAGTAGTAGTAGTAGTAGTAGTAGTAGTAGTAGTAGTAGTAGTAGTAGTAGTAGTAGTAGTAGTAGTAGTAGTAGTAGTAGTAGTAGTAGTAGTAGTAGTAGTAGTAGTAGTAGTAGTAGTAGTAGTAGTAGTAGTAGTAGTAGTAGTAGTAGTAGTAGTAGTAGTAGTAGTAGTAGTAGTAGTAGTAGTAGTAGTAGTAGTAGTAGTAGTAGTAGTAGTAGTAGTAGTAGTAGTAGTAGTAGTAGTAGTAGTAGTAGTAGTAGTAGTAGTAGTAGTAGTAGTAGTAGTAGTAGTAGTAGTAGTAGTAGTAGTAGTAGTAGTAGTAGTAGTAGTAGTAGTAGTAGTAGTAGTAGTAGTAGTAGTAGTAGTAGTAGTAGTAGTAGTAGTAGTAGTAGTAGTAGTAGTAGTAGTAGTAGTAGTAGTAGTAGTAGTAGTAGTAGTAGTAGTAGTAGTAGTAGTAGTAGTAGTAGTAGTAGTAGTAGTAGTAGTAGTAGTAGTAGTAGTAGTAGTAGTAGTAGTAGTAGTAGTAGTAGTAGTAGTAGTAGTAGTAGTAGTAGTAGTAGTAGTAGTAGTAGTAGTAGTAGTAGTAGTAGTAGTAGTAGTAGTAGTAGTAGTAGTAGTAGTAGTAGTAGTAGTAGTAGTAGTAGTAGTAGTAGCAGAGTAGTGTCGTGTCGTGTTTTTCAATGCTACGTCACAAAGTCTTTAGTTTTCTGTCAGCGTTGTCATGAGAAGTTTTGATACTTGTATGGAACAGAGTTATCCACGGGTGTGGTCGGGTCGGGTCGGGTTTGGAATTTTAGACCCTATGTCGGGTCGAACCAAAAGAAATTCTTTTCGAAATAATTAACATCTATAAATTTATTTTTTAACTCTTGAAGTAATGGAAGTTAAATGTTTTCAAAAAAATGAAATTTTTAGCAAAATTAAACACTTCGGATAAGCCATGCGGAATGCCCACGACGATTAAAAAACCAATTAAAAGCATGAAATAAAAATAAAAAACTTAATTTTGATTGACATCGAAAAGATGGAAGAATCTTTTTTTTCACACGAAAAAAAATCTGATTCGACGGTTCGTTTGCCAGTTTGCGTGATAAAGCTTCATCAAAGTCTGAGAATAATACCAAAGATGTTTAAATGCTTATTAATTCTCTTTCTAGTCTACAAAGTTTTTCGACCATCAGTGGAGACCACAGGCCCGTTGTAATTTTTTGTAGACGAATAAAAGATAAGCCAGTGGCAGTACTTGCTCACTGCTGACTGCTGGTACAGCTGGTCGTCTAAACAGCGTTTCAGGTGAGAGAGACTTCTCTTTTTTGGGTAACACAGCATAATTACAGATCTCCGTTCACTACCTTCAGCTATAAAAATATTGAATTGATCAAAATAGTGAGATAGACACTGCAAGCAGGGTTTTTGTAATGTTGACTAAAATTGATTGAAAAGTTATTGATTAAGTACAGGTCAAATCGGATCACTTTATTAACAAAGTTTTGAATCGGGTCGGGTCAATGAGCTAGGGCGGGTCGGGTCAATGAGCTAGGGCGGGTCGGGTCAATGAGCTAGGGCGGGCCGGGTTGGATCCGCAGAAATTAACCACACAAGAGTTAATCAGGTCATGTTTTTATTGTTAATAACATTCCAATCAAATTTAGTTCCACAAAACTTGCTTTCAACTTTTCATACAAAAACTTCCGATATTATTTAGTTTTAATTCTTTGGTCTGAATTATTTATTTTTTGGTGTGTTATGATCGCGACCCTTTTTAATTATATATCTTATTATTGTTCATGCATAAAATCACAAATGTTTTGAGATAATAAAAAAGATGGAGTGACTGGTAGATTTCAAACGACAGTGCGACTCTCATGATCAGCTGCATAAAATAATTATAAGATCCGCAATATCCAGGGGGCGCTCGTTTTACAGCCAACCGCTCCAACCTATTCGGTCGTCATTTTTATTAATAACCAAAATAATGATTTTTTTAAATTGCTTATATTCATTTACATCTGGTGTCTTAATATTGATATGGCAGTGTGTAAGAAATACCAAAGTAATAGGTACTTCCTGTCTCGGATCTTAGTTTGATCCCTTTCCATTCTCCTTTATCCAGGCATGAGGCTGGCAAGCAATTAGCGAGACAGAATTTAAATTAGGAGTTTAGAATTATCGCTTCTTCATATTTTTTTTAAGTTCGTTAAAGTGTTTAAAATAAAAATTTTTATAAACTGCCAATAAAATTTATTCCGTGGAATATTCGCAAGTGAACCCAACTCGTTCTCAAACCCATTTTCCGTCCACATGGGGCCTTAAAAGCCCGAGTTAGAAAAGTAGCAGTAATGTTATTATCAAATAAATCAAGTGGAGCTCTCCTAAGTTGGCTCCATCACTTAAACGATTTGCTTCTCAAGTGTCGCGTAAAAATTAATCGGGTGGGGGGGAAGCAGGGATGAACGGGTTGTTGGATGGTTGGTAGAAATCTAATTTGATTTGATTAAATAGGTAGGTTAGGTATAGACTCTCGTTTCTTGTAGCTATGCACTTTAAGAAGTTTAGCTGTTATGCAAGCAGTCGTCAGTTGTATTGAAAACCATGGAATTCTAGATATATAACATGTTATATCTAGAAATCCATGTGAAAACTAAACGGATTCATAATTTTTACTGGAATTTATATTACATAACTGATGTATGATGTATGAAAAATCGTTTTCGTAGATATAAATTTCATTTCTTCACATTTATTTAAATTTTGCTTTTTCCGATTATCTCGCTTGAAATTCAAAATTAATTGTTATTAAAAAAATTAAATTTGCATGTTATTCAATATTTTTGGCGGAAAAACACCTAAATGCTTTTTAATCAAAGAAGCTTTTTAATGTTTTTTTTTTTCAAATATTTTCAAGAAAATAATTCTATTCTGATTTTTTAATGCGCTTCTTTTATTTAAATCTTCAAAGATATAGATTAGAAGAATATCATTCGCGTTAATTATTTAAAATGTGTATAAAAATTCTTTAACATAGGACGATCGCTCATAGGATAACTCTAACCCTAGCCCTAACCCTAACCCTAGCCCTAATCCTAACCCTAACCCTAATCCTCACCCTAGCCCTAACCCTTATCATAATCCTATGCGCAACAGGGACGTAAATTGCGGGGGCAAGGGACATTTTCTCCCTCCCTGATTTTCAAAATTTGAATTTTTTTACCTAGAGTTTACTAAATATTTTTAAAATTTTAATTTTACCTTAACCTAGTGATGATTCAAAGCGTATTGGAATCCTTCTGGCGTGTGTAAACAATTTCCCTCCCTTTGATTTCCAAAATTTATCTGTTTTCCCCAAGAGTTTATAATATAAATTATTAATTTTAACTTTACTTAACCTCGTGATGATTCAATGCGTATTGCAATTCTTTTTGCGTGTCTAGACAATTTTATTTCTGAGCTCGATGCTAGATTTATCAATAAATCAGAGTAATATATTGTGTATTAGCATTGGTCCAAAGTTTAGTTGTTTTCTGTGCCAAAATACAATATATTGTACCTACGTTTTAATATAGATATAAAAGTTAATGTGTGTGAGAGCATTCGCTCATCACATCCAAGCCGCAGGAGCAACATTTGGCATACAGGTAGACTTCATTGATAAGAAAATTTTAAAAAATTAAAAAAATCTGTTATTTATTTGATGTTTCAATACAAAAAAGAGAAAAAAAAGCAAAAAAACGCTGGGCAACACTTGGTAACATAGATATATCTATGCTTGGTAACCCTGTCAGTAAGCTATATAATTTCGGAAAAATTGTTTCCCTCTTCTCCTAGAAAATGCTGAATTTACGTCCCTGGTGAGCAACAGACATTGCAATAGACGTCTGGAATAAACTGTTTAGAGTTATTTTTTTTGGCAAAATTTAATTTTTTAGTTTTGGCTCAGGGAGCTCTAAAAAGTCAGCAATGTGGCCCCCACTCGAAAACTTTGGAGACACCTGATATAAACTATGACTTCCGACTCCATGCAAAGAACTCTAGCGAAGAGAGCGAATAAATAATTGTGATGGTGACAAAAATGTGAATATCAATTTTATGCTAGCTATTGATGTCCGAACTTAAAAATGTATGTTCTGTTAATAATCAAAAATTAAAAAAATTTGAACAAAATAATTTGTGAACGAAACTAATTAGTTACCTGCATATTTTTGTACTTAATATAATGTTATTTAAAAATTGATCGCTTGGTGGCAGGATCTTTCTACTGGCACTTGAGAATGGCCATGTGTATATAAAGAATCCAAATCGAAATCGACCGAAGTTTAGTACCTGGCAAAATATCTTGTTGCTGTGAAAAGATTGAGTGTTTAATTTTTTTAAAGTTTATTTTAAAAGCAAAATAAATATTTTTAGAGGTTGTTTTCATCAGCTTAGTCATCATCCCCAGCGCTGTTCGATGTTTTATTAGTAGTTAAAAAAAAGATGGCATCTAATTAAGTCGAAACGAGATGTTTACCTGCTGAAGGTTTTAAGCGTCTCGTCGTAATTAGTGGGCTCATTTTGATAAATGTGCAAACAATTTGATGGAATTAACAATTTTTTCACTTTTTTGTTTTGGATTCATTCATTCAGCAACAAACTCAGATACTACTTTTTTTTTACTTGTTTGACAAGAGATGATGCTCTCTCTGAACTTTTTTCTGAGTGTATCGACCACTAACTATAACTTATAACTGAGTTGAATAAATGCTAAAGAGCTATAATGAAGATTTACAGCTTTGCTCTGATTTTATTTATTTTTGTAAACGGTTGGATTTTTTTCTTCCATTAAATTTTAATGTTATGAATTGATTCACACTTATTAAAATTTAATGATATAATCACGATGTTAGTTTACTATTCTACTATTTCTTTGATAAATTTTTGGATTAAAGAGGTTTAAATAAGTTTTAGCAACATGCCAGGCATGGTGTAATAATAATAATAATGTTAAAGTTTAATGTTGTACATGAAAAGTAGTAATTTAATTTTTATTAGATTTAATTTATTTTGAGTCATTTTTTTTCAACCCATTCAGGAATATACAGCACGAAAATACTCTACACGAATACTCACAATCTGTGCTTGTTGAATTTCAATTCAAACGGAGACAACGTTACTGCCCAGGTGTTGATCGGCAACTTGAAGGATGTCTCCTCGCTGGATTACTTGGACAACGAGAAGACCATTTTCTGGTTGGATCATGTCAATGAGGTCATCAGGAGATACCACAAGCACAACTCGAGCAAGGTTTTTATGTTGTTTTGACTTTTTTTAAAATTAAATTAATGCCAATTTAGTTAATATAAACAATAAAGATATCACGATACTATATTAATTTATTAAAATTATATTAATTATTAAACTTGAATAATAATTTTAATATTACAAAAATTTTCACTTTGTTCTCTTCATTTATGCAAATGAGAAGAGATTGAATAATTTATTAGTAAATTACACCAAAATATTAACTTATTTACTCATCAAATATATAAACTAAAGTATTTTATGTCTTACAGGGTGAAGTAAAGGATGTGGTATTATACCCTGAAGTCGCTCCAGAACAAGTTGCCGTAGATTGGGTCGGACTGAAGCTGTATTGGATCGGAAATGAGCGCAGCACCATAGAGGTCAGCCAGCTGGACGGAACCCAAAGGAAGGTTCTTCTGTGGGAAGACGTCGCAGAGGCCCGGGGACTCGCTCTTCATCCCACGAAGAGGTTTTAGAAAATATTAGTTACGGTCTTGATGAGATGGTTATGATGACGATTGTATTGGTGGTGGGCATGATGATGATTATATATATTTATATATATATGTGTGTGTGTGTGTGTGTGTGTAACAATTATCATTTATTTAAAATTAGTTAATCATGTAGGCTATACAGAATTACATCGTATAAAAGTAGATGTAAATGTAAACGTAAACGAATCCCAAACATGGGATTCGTTTTTTTGTTTTATCTCATGTGTATAATATTGGTATGAGTTTTAGTTGTGTTTTTTTTATTTATTTGGTTATTTATGTTAGTGGAAATGAGGTGAAAGGTTATAAATTTAAATTAATGAATAATTTTTAAGTTTTGTAATCCTTTTCATAACATTTATAAAGTAGATATAAATCAAATTTATTTTATAAATAAAATTTATAATATAAATTTTATATATAGGGCATCTGGATGCCTCAGGGTTTATAATTTGTTTGTTTAATTTATTATTATTATTAAAATTTTTGCTAGCTCGTGGCCGTGCAAATCCAGGCTAGATTTAAGTTATGTTGGTTTTCAGATCATTTCAGACATGAGCATGCATGACAATTACGTTTGTCCGTCTTGAATATTGGTGATTTGGTGCCGGTAGTGTGTGCGTGTGTGTGTGTGTGTGTGTGTGTTTCTTTTCTTTTCACTGATTAAGACAGATATATAGAAAGACAGATAGACAGAATATCTTTACTGGAATGTGAGGAATTTGATTTAAAACTACAACTAAATTCATGTTTAACTGTGACAGTCAATTATGATGATGATGGTGATGATGATTATCATAAGGGTTGAGTTGCCGGCAAGTCTGATGTATTTATTTACCAATTTTAATCTTTAGTACATATACTTTTTTCAACATTCACATCAGGGGACCTCTGCCCATACCGTACAAAAATTTCATACATACATACACACACATACATACATTCATACATACATACATACATACATACATACATACATACATACATACATACATACATGCATACATACATACATACATACATACATGCATGCATACTTACATACATACATACATACATACATATGCACACACATACATACATACATACATACATACATACATACATACATACATACATACATACATACATACATACATACATACATATGCACACACATACATACACACATACATACATACATACATACATACATACATACATACATACATACATACATACATACATACATACATACATACATACATACATACATACATATGCACATACAGACCAGGTTAAAAGACTGTCACATACGCAATAGTTTCAAACTTAATTCCTAAAATGCCCTCACTTAAACTGGCAGCTGGTTCTCACTGTAACTAACTAGCTCCTAGTCATCGACTCTTCCAGCATCATCATCATCATCACCGTTGCCCTCCTCGTATCATGAATACGTTTCCATTCGGCATTATTGTTTTAACTAAAACTCCAAGATCACTGCTATCCGAATATACTTTCTCTCTTTCTTTCAACTCTAACTCCGCCTGACTGTCTCTTTCTCCGCTTGCCTATCTCTCTCCATCTGCCTGTCTCTCTCCCCGTCTGCCTATCTCTCTCTGCCTGTCTCTCTCCGTCTCCCATTATTTATTTCTCCCCTCTCTCCTCTCTCATCCTCTGATTTCAGACAGACACGAGCCACTTTATGCACGTGTACCAAAAACCGCGCGTACAACTGAATTATCTCTACTTCATAACAACACTAAGTAGTTAGTACAAATAGGTAGGAGGAGTCACTAATGATAGCACTCGCCAATTTTCTCTCTCTCTCTCTCTCTCTCTCTTTCTCTCTCTCTCTCTTTCTCTCTCTCTCTCTCTCTCTCTCTCTCTCTCTTTCTCTATCTCTCTCTCTCTTTCTCTCTCTCTCTCTCTCTCTCTCTCTCTCTCTCTCTCTCTCTCTCTCCCTCTTTCTCTCTCTCTTTCTTGCTCTAAAACCACTCTATCAATCATTTTCTATTTTCACATCGTGCTTTCTTGTGGTCTTCCGTCTCTGTTTTCAATTTAAATTGAAAATGCGTTGAATTCAGATGAAATATGATGATAGCAGATAGACGTGCAAAGTAGTTTGCCAGTCCGCCCTTGCTTACATTCTAACCTCCTCTCTTTGTGTATTTTTCCAGTAATTTCTTTCCATTTTTTCTTGTATTCATCCATCAATCTGATCCATCCATCCATCTATCTATCTGATCCATCCGTCCCTCGATCTGATCCATCCGTCCCTCGATCTGATCCATCCGTCCCTCGATCTGATCCATTCGTCCCTCGATCTGATCCATCCGTCCCTCGATTTAATCCGTCAGCACAACAGCCATCCATCCATCCATCCATCTGACCCATTTTCTAGTATTTCTCCCAAACAAGTTGAAAGAAGTTTGCTGTCGTCGTGCGTGAGAGTCTAACCAGTTTGACCTCCTTAGCTAGACTGTGGTGGTGGTGGTGGTGGTGGTGGTGAGAAAGGGGTGATGATGATGATGATGATAGCAGTTCCTATGGCGACGGTTTTGGTGTAAACTGGTAAATCGTTTGTGTAATATTCCAG
Organism: Erpobdella octoculata; assembly: GCA_963978895.1. Lineage (NCBI taxonomy): Eukaryota > Metazoa > Annelida > Clitellata > Hirudinida > Erpobdellidae > Erpobdella > Erpobdella octoculata. The sequence goes on from OZ022247.1 coordinate 2,657,536, forward strand.
CGGGTACTTAACTGTTTTCTCTCTCTCTTCTCTCTCTCTCTCCTCTCTCTGTTTTCTCTACTTTACTATCTCTCTTTTTTTCTATTCTTTCCTTCTCGTCTTGGGGCACATTCTATGCATAATTTGTGATTTTTATCTTCGGTTATTTTTTATTATTTAAGATGCTCTGTAAGTGTGCATAAGTTATTATTTATATATTTGTATTCTTGTTCCTCTAAGGAGTTTTGAGAAAGAGAAAGGAAGTGAGAGAGAGAGAGAGAGAGAGAGAGAGAGAGAGAGAGAGAGAGAGAGAGAGAGAGAGAGAGAGAGAGAGAGAAATGATAAATTACGAAAGTTTAGTTGGGAAAGGTTTTTATGTTTGTGTTTGCTTGTATACATGCTTGTTTGTGTATATGTATGTATGTATGTATGTATGTATGTGTGTATGTATCTATGTGTGTATGTATTTATGTGTGTGTGTATGTATGTATGTATGTATGTATGTATGTATGTATGTATGTATGTATTAAAGATGGGAATCGAACCCTAATTTAAGAGTTCGGGTTCGGTAGTGGCTATAGTTCGGTTCGGTTCGGTAGTGGTTACAGTTCGAGTTCGGTTCGGTTCGGTAGTTGTTAAAGTTCGGGTTTGGTTTGGGATAGCTATGGCTCGAGCTAGATTCGATGATAATTGCATTAAAAAATAGTCAGTTTATTAATTCAAAACATTTAAAAAAATTAAGGTTCCATATTGTATTTAAAATTTTTTTTACATTTTTAATGTTTCTGTACTCATTCGAGCTCTTCGCTCACTCATAGTCATGTTGCTGACACTAAGCGTGCCTTTCCTTCTGTAACAAACGTATCAAGCTTTTGCTTGCTCCATTTAGAACCGTTTGCTAACTTATTAGTATTTGCCATATTATTTAAGTTGTTCTATATAATAAATACAACAAACAACAAAATAGGTAATTCAAGCAACACGATCGCACGGTTTAATAAGCTACGCGAGAAAGAAAGTAAACATAACAACAAAGATGTGCATAGGCTTCCATAAGTCAAACAATAACAGCGATATTAAATACAGAAAACAAAATAACGATTTTTATTTCAAGAATATTTCATAGTCATAATTTAAATTTAAAAAATAGGTTCGATGAATTTAGCATGGGCTCGTTCGGGTTCGGTTCGTTCCGAGCGAAACAGAGTTCGGGTTCGGTTCGGTTCGGTCAACAACTAAGTTCGGGTTCGGTTCGGTTCGGTAAAAAGTAGGGTTCGAGTTCGGTGTGTTCGGTTTGATTCCCATCTCTAGTATGTATGTATGTATGTATGTATGTGTGTGTGTGTGTATCTATGTGTGTATGTATGTGTGCATGTATGTATGTATGTATGTATGTATGTATGTATGTATGTATGTATGTATGTATGTGTGTGTGTATCTATGTGTGTATGTATGTGTGCATGTATGTATGTATGTATGTATGTATGTATGTATGTATGTATGTATGTATGTATGTATGTATTTATGTATGTATGAATGTATGTGTGTATGTATGAATGTATGTATGTATGTATGTATGTATGTATGTATGTATGTGTGCTCCCACTTGTTTATGTACAATATTGTATATGAAATGTGCAGCTGTGGCTGTTTATCTGTTTTGTATTTCTTTTCAACTGCTTTTGTGTGTATCGCTGGTTTCTGGTTTCTGATGTGCATTTCTTTCAGCGTTCAATTTTCAACTACTTGTCTGTAGAGATTCTAGGTACTTCGTAAAATTTACTTACTAACTAATTAATTTATTTTAATTAACTCGCTAATAGATTTTAATTGATCTGGCTTTGCAGTTTTGTTTATATAAGTGTGCCTTGTTCCAGGAAGTCATCAATATATATATAGATTATATAAATACATGGATAGTAAGTGGAGAGACATACATGGTCTTGTGTTGGTTCTGTTGGCATAACATCAATCAAATTATTCCCCAGGATGGGAGGGGGCGAGGGATGAATGGGGTATATCTCTCAAAAGTCATTTACTGCAATTATACGTATCAGTTGTAAACAAGTTGTGTACGCTCCACAATCAACTTCTAGGGCACAATGTCCAGTTCAATCCTTTTAATGTTGTTGTTTTTGTTGTTGATTGCTTGTTTGTTTCCAGAGTTTTTCATTGGATGCTCATAATATTGCTTGTTTTATCTTTTCCCACCGACTTCTTCAACATGCGGTTTGACAGGAGCATACTAATAATAATTAATAACGAATATGAAATTAATTACATGAACAACATTCAACAATTAAATGTTTCCTTCAATAATCTGTATTTCTGCATATCTTGTAGTGCATTTTTATATAATTGAATATTTTTTAATAAATTAATAAATAATTGTTTATTTTCTTCAATCAATTGTTTTAATATAGTTATTAATTATGATTGTCTGTCGCGTATAGTTCTTAGATTTCTGGATCCTAAACCTACCTCCGTGTCTTCTGGACTGCAAACCATGTTATTAAGCGATGGGCACACCCTCCTACTATATACTTATTCTATATATTTATATATACGGACTGGAATGGTGGTTGTATGTGGTACGTGTGTTTGTGCGTGTGTGTGTGTGTGTGTGTGTGTGTGTGTGTGTGTGTGTGTGAGTACGCTAAATGCACCGCCATTGTATGTAGAGAAGAAAGATTGGCGGTTTTTTGTTTATGCTGAAAATTTAAACAATTTCTCGTGCCGTGCTGTTGCTGCAACCTTTCATGTCGGTCGCTCCTCCGTCCCTACCCCCCTACCTACCCCCCTCTACCTCCTCTCACTCCCCTCCTCTTTCTATTCATCTTTACTCTTATTTCTTCTCTTTCTTTTATATTTTTTTCCAGCTTTAGTTGTTCCTAATGTTTAGAGAAATGGCGGGTTAGTTTTTTTCCTGTTTTTCTATAATTTGTAACAATTTTCAGTGGAGAGATGTGATGAGTTTGTTGATGTTCGTTAATCCTCGAGTTGTTCTTCTTGGTGGGAATCCTAATCATAGTAATCATGGATTTGGTAATCCATCAAGGTTTTTTTTTTAAAGAGAATATCAACCGGATGAGGATAGATGATACAGAAGGATGAGCAGATTACCTCTTATGAGGATAGACGATAAAGAAGTAGGAACAGATTTGAGATTACCACTTAGTTGGTTTGGTCCAGGAGTTTCAGTGATGAGGTGGAGTTATGGGTGGGGGATTGTGGTGGGGGAGGCTCACATTTTTTTAATTGCTAACGAAATTGTCGGAAGAAAAACCGTGCGTAGTTTTGATTTTTAATGCTTTTCATCACATAAATTAAATTGTTCCGTTCTCTTCTTCAACCAACCAACTTTTCAACCTCTAATAGTTAGTTAGCCTTCTGCGTTTTGCTGAACTGTATAAATAATTAAATATATATTTCCTAAGGGCGGGTGGGAGGAATTCTACATTTGATTTTAAAGTTCAGATTTCTATGACAGACCTGGTGAAAGATGGTTGTTAGGTTGTAATTGTAAGCGAGGAGATCCGTATGCATGTATGTATGTATGTATGTATGTATGTATGTATGTATGTATGTATGTATGTATGTATGTATGTATGTATGTATGTATTTATTTATGCGTGTGTGTGTATGTATGTATGCGTGTGTATGTATGTATGTATGTATGTATGTATGTATGTATGTATGTATGTATGTGTGTATGTATGTATGTGTGTATGTATGTATGCGTGTGTATGTATGTATGTATGTGTGGGTATGTATGTATGTATGTATGTATGTATGTGTGTGTATGTGTGCATGTATGTATGTATGTATGTGTATGTATGTATGTATGTATGTATGTATGTATGTATGTATGTATGTATGTATGTATGTATGTGTGCGTGTGTTTGTATTTGCAGATATAGATAGAGCACTGAATGTAAAGTTAGCCATGCAGGTACTTGGAAATGAGGTATCATCTATGTCTCCTGTGAAATATGGCTACTTCACTTGATGGTGCTGGTGCTGCTGGTGGTAATGTTTGCTCTACAATCCTGCTTCTGATGAGCGAAGCAATGAGATGAGAGCTGTGAGCTTATTGTGCCAGTCTGTGATGTTTAAGCCACGAGTGAGTTGGTTCGACTCTTGACTCGACCACTCGAATTTTAATGATTATTATTATTATAATGTGTCTATGTGTCTGGGTCATTACAGTTAAGTGTAACTTTTAAATAAATTGAAGCCTTTCTAACAAGATACGCACATACACGCATGTACGCATTATATACCGTTATAACTATTACCCAGCCGGTAGCTGGGGCAATAAGCGGTAAAAGTGCTGTTGTTCCATCGGTTTTGCCAAAACGATTGATTCTTCGATTAATTAATAAAGATGTACATATTTTCTAAAGGGTTAGGGTTTAATTTCAGACTTGTTTTACTTGTTCAGGTAGACATACGGGACAGCAGTAATTTTACCGATTGCAACCACGACGAACCGCCGGGGCAATAGCAGCGACCATTATATACACCTACACAACATGTACTCACAAACAAATCCGTACATACACACATTACATGAATACATACATACACATTACATGAATACATACATACATTACATGAATACATACACACATTACATGAATACATACACACATTACATGAATACATACATACATTACATGAATACATACACACATTACATGAATACATACGCACATTACATGAATACATACGCACATTACATGAATATATACACACATTACATGAATACATACATACATTACATGAATACATACACACATTACATGAATACATACATACATTACATGAATACATACATACATACACATTGGTGGATTACTTGTGTGATTAACAAATGAAAAGTAGTTATGTGTAATGTTGTGTAATTATTTAATTATACAATTGTTGATGATTTTAAACAGTTTTTTGCACTCGATTTGAACTTTGACCTTAGGATGTAAATAAATGTATTTATAATTCTATTTTCTGTTGTTTTTATTTACATTTTAAGTTTTAAGAACTGCTTATTCATTGTCTCGTAGTTTTTGTATTTAAAAAACCAAACAAACGAATAAGTCATAATTATAAAATAATATATCATAATCATAACATAACTACTTCCATAATCATTATCATAACTATTTCCATAATCATTGTCGTAATCACTTCCAAAATCATAATCATAGCTACTTCCACAATCGTTATAATTACTTACTTTTTTGACTATTGTCGTAACTATCATAATCACTTCTATAATCATTATTATAATTAGCATAACCACTTCTATAATCATTACAATAATTACCATAACTACTTATATAATCGTTTTCATGAACGCCCTCATGATTGTTGTCAAAACTTACATGTGTTGATGACTAGCATAGATATAGTCGTCATCATCGTCGTCATCGTCATAGTCATAGTCATCATCATAGTCATCATCATCGTCGTCATCATCGTCGTCGTCATCGTCGTCGTCATCATAGTCATCATCATCGTCGTCATCATCATAGTCATCATCATCATCACAACCATTATCACCATTATCATCAACGTCATCATCGTCGTCATCATCATCACCATCATCATAATCATTCCGTCTTGACCTCATTCTTTTCTTCCTTGTTTGAAATCAGTGGAAGTGGATGATTAACAGATCCAGATATTACAAAATATTGTTATGTATATTTTAAATGCCACAATTAATCTAGATCAAAATGTCACATACTTATATCATTCATATATCATACTCTGCATTACACATAAACATTGTGCATATTATATATATATATATATATATATATATATATATATATATATATATATATATATATATATATATATATATATATATATATATATATATATAGCAGGAAACTGTTTTTTGTAAAATGTGTTCTCCTCACAATAATGAACATGAAACTGCATTACATTCTGTTCTATTTTATAAGTTGTTTTTTTAAAAAACATTTAAGCTTTTTTTTAAATTATTTTATATGAACACATGTTAATACTTAAACCTAAAAAAATAAAAAAAAAAGTAAATAAAAAATACCCTATGACCTTTTCTACTTACTCTTTGAGCCATTACCTCCTTTAAATTTGTCCACCGGTTTGGTTTTGCATAAAAGACAGACAAACAGTCATATTTAAATCCTTTATATTATTAACTTTACCCCTTTGTCTGATTGATTGATTGAACACAAAACCATTTCTCAGTCATCCAATCGGATCTGAAACTTGGTCCTTAAAATCAAAAATTATTTTTGAGACATTCAAGGTAAAGAAAAAGTTTTAAAAAATTTTAAAATAGAAAAAGTTATAAAGGATTTA
>OZ022247.1:2666368-2701251 GCA_963978895.1 Erpobdella octoculata
TTCCTTATTCTTTATTACGTAGTCTCCTTCTAACCACATGTAATCTCTTTGTTTGATAGGATCCGCGATGACCCCCTGACTGGGTAACATATCTTTCTAGATATACAATTAGTAGTTAGTTGTAGGTACGTATTACAATAATTTGTACATCGTACTTGTCCACAGTACCGACTACCGACAAGAAATGCGTATTACTCCCTCCCCTTCTCTTATGACGAGAGACAGATGGAGCGGGAGAGAGAGAGAGCGGGAGATAAAAAATAGAAAATAATCTGATAACATGTCACTGACTATCCGCGTACAACATGCAAAACGTGTGTGCAACAAGCAAGTACCCTTCTAACATGAGGAGTTTATCTTATCTGTAACTGTCAGCAGAATTAATGAATCTACTACTACTACTACTACTTCTATTACTGCTACCTGCTGCTGCTACTACCACTACTACCGCCGCTACTACTACTACTACTACTACTACTACTACTACTACTACTACTACTACTACTACTACTACTACTACTACTACTACTACTACTACTACTGCTGCTACTGCTACTACTACTACTACTACTACTACTACTACTACTACTACTACTACTACTACTACTACTACTACTGCTACTACTACTACTTCTACTACTGCCAACTTCTACTGCTAATGCGACTCCAACTACTACTGTTGCTACTGTAGCAGCTGTAGCTACTACTACTTTTTCTAATTTTCTACTACCCCCATATTCCTGTAGTAGGATGGAGTAACTACCAACTATTCGGTACTTTTGTCTTATTCCTAACTGTTTGTTCACAGTTGTGTTCTTTATTTATTTATTTATGTTCATTTTTACTAGCGTTATTTTTGTTATCCAGATGTTTATTACAGCCATCCTCGTTGTCATTATAAGCAATCATTCTTTACAGCCAGCGTTATTTATGCCACTATATAGCTAACCAGTCAGTAGAGCTGGGTTTTTTTATAAATGTTTTTTATATTTATTATTGCTGTGGAGGTTGGCCATTGGCTCCCCTATAAACTATGCCGTCTTAGCTGAAACAGCACTTTCTTTAGCGCAATCTGAGTCTTTCTTTGGCACAATAAAATCTGTTGTCTCACAGCTTGAACATCAATTCCTACTTTCCTACATGGACTTTCTAGATCAACGCAGCTTTTCCAACCTACTAATTCATAAGCTTTGTGGCATGTATAATGTTTTCTAATCAACCCGTTGTTCTGACATCTGGCGGATTATTTCAAAGTTTCAGTTTAATTTCGAGCGCAAAGTTGCCCCATCCAGTGAATGTTTCTAAATCTTAAAGTTTCAGTTTAATTTCGAGCGCAAAGTTGCCCCATCTAGTGAATGTTTCTAAATCTTATTTACCATACAAAGTACTGTCCTAATAAAAGATAGTGATGAAAAATTAGAAGAAAGGTTTTATTTTCGCTGTTCGTTGTTCATGTTAAATGATTCTTTGATTTGATTTGATTTAAGTTGATCAATTTGTGTTTTTCTCTTTTTTCTTCTCTCTCTCTCTCTCTCTCTCTCTCTCTCTCTCTCTCTCTCTTTCTCTCTCTCTCTCTCTCTCTCTCTCTCTCTCTCTCTCTCTCTCTCTCTCTCTCTCTCTCTCTCTCTCTCTCTCTCTCTCTCTCTTCCTTCTTATAGGAACACATGCCCACACTCATCTACGAAACTAAACATATTATTATTATTATTATTTTTATTATTATTATTATTATTATTATTATTATTCTATTTATGAATATAATTATAATTTAATTCAATTTGAGAAGTAGTAAATTTTTTGCAAACTTCCCTGCATTTTGAAATATAAATAGTATTTTTTTGTGTGCAGATTTTATGGGGATCTTGTTATTATTAATACGGGTCTGAACGGAAATAATATATTTATGGTGATGCGGTTTATTATTTCTGATAATAAATCAAATTTTATTACTTTCCAATGTAAATAATCTCCTAACAAGAAGAAATTCTTCTTCACAGAGATTTATTGATTTGTCTTTTTTTTTTTGTTATAAATACCAGCATAATAACTGCTTTAAAAATATTTTAAAGTTATATTTAAAGTAATTATAAAAATTACTATCTTACTTACTTACTTACTGCATCTCTTTTTCCCTCATCTCTATCCAGCTGTCACCAAGAGAAATGGCCTTTCCAGCACTGGTGACAATCTCCGAGGATCAGATATTTTGGACCAACTGGAAGAATTATTCCATACATTTCTGTCAGAAAAAGAACTGCACGGATTCCAAACTCCTCACGTCCACGCACAAGGACATCAAGGACGCCAAGGTGGTCCACCCTCCCAAGATGCTTCAAGGTGGGCTGTTGTGACCATTTTTGATTATTTGGAGACATAAGAGGTTTGTTCAAGTTCAAGTGTCTGACCTAATTGCATGTAAAAGGGCAAAGTTGTGGCATGAATTGGATTGAGGGGGAGAGGTTGGGTTTAATGACTGATACATTTCTGAGGGATTTTAAGAGGTACGTCGCTAAATGAGGGCTGCATGTAGAGACTTTGATTTAAGGTCTGTTTCTAAGTAGTTATATTTATATATATACACAATTTAAGAAAAGGGAGTGGTCCCTCTTTTGTAGCCCCTTTTTATGGTCCCCTTTTTATGGTCCACATGCAACTCTGCAACCTGCAACATCCCTGGAGACAAAAAATTGTGTCTTGCAATAGAATAACTTTCTACAAAGTATATCTTCAGCTTTTCTACAATGGCATATATGCAGTAAATATGCCATGTATATTTTTTTATATGTATATATATATATATATATATATATATATATATATATATATATATATATATATATATATATATATATATATATATATATATATATATATATATATAACAGCTGTTATTTACTGAGCAGTTCCTGTCAAAAGGTTGCTGTGCTGGCTGCATTTCTTTTTATCTTTCTTTCTTTCTTTCTCTCTTCCTTTCGTTCTTTCTACTCTGTGGAGTTTGTCTCAGTTGCCTGGCTGGTCTAGAACATTAATATAATAATAATAATAATAATAATAATTAATAATAATAATAATAATAATAATAATAATTTGCATTGGATGTAGTCTTTCTTCATTTAGACATGGATTTGTTCTACTATTTACATCATTGTTTATTATTTTTAGGTTATTACTGTACACTCTACGCTATCATAATGATAATTTTACATCATCATCATCATCACTATCATCATCATCATCATCACTATCATCATCATCACTATCATCATCATCATCACTATCATCATCATCATCACTATCATCATCATCATCACTACCGCATCAACGCTGTCAACAATTTTTTTTTATCTTCTAATTTATGCCGCGACTGGTTTTTGTCACTGTACACATTCTACGGCACCATCCCAGTCGTAAGTATAAATGATGATGATGATGATGATGATGATGATGATGGAGGAGGGGTGGATCAGATGATTGTATACTATACAGGCAAGCCCCAAATAAAAGGTGGTGATATGGTTGTGTAGGTTTAAGAGAGACATTCAATTAATAAATGATGATCATATTGATTAATATTGTTTTATTGATGTAAAATGTAATATATTAAATGGTCGCAATGTGGGTCTGCTGTTTACAAGCAATTCTTTCAGTTAATTAATAAGGTATGGAAACTTTACGTGGTTGGAAGACTTGGAAGTTGCTTAAAAGAATGATTATTATTTATTATATACTGGAATAATTATGTGGATCTTCATTCAGGCTATAATAGCCAGAAAAGAAGACTTATACTCTTTAAATCCGATTTCTGTTTGCAATCCAGGTTGGGCATGGCAGCTATCAAACTAAGTTTTAAGTTTAAGTTAATATTATGTTGGTGATGGCATGAGTGCTATTTAATTCCTTCAGTGTTTTTATAACGAAGCTCATGTTTCTTAAAACGTGTTATAAGATACATACATACATACATACATACATACATACATACATACATACATACATACATACATACATACATACATACATACATACATACATACATACATACATACATACAAACATACATACTTACATACATACATACATACATACATACATACATACATACATACATACATACATACATACATACATACATACATACAAACATACATACTTACATACATACATACATACATACATACATACATACATACATACATACATACATACATACACACACACACATACACACATACTACTTACATACATACATACATACATACATACATACATACATACATACATACATACATACATACATACATACATACATACATACATACATACATACATACATACACTCGTACGTACATACATACATACATACATACATACATACATACATACATACACACACATACATACATACATACATACATACATACATACATACATACATACATACATACATACATACATACGTCGTACATACATACATACACACGTATGTATGTATGTGTATATGTATCGTGTTATTGTAAGCAGACATCGTTTTAGCAGTGTCAGTGTTTATCTTAAATGGGCATTTCAATTTGAAGGAATCCTCTTTAAGCAAACATTCTGCCATTATATTCCTTTCTTAGAATGATATAAGTTATAAACAATTTTCAAAGAAAGATTTATAATTTGAGCCGATGATATGTTGCTAAACCAACCAGCCAAAGCCAACTAACTGTTTTTATTTATAAAGTGGTTTATTTTTTTAAGTTCTCTTTGTTATTATTATTATTATTATTATTATTATTATTATTATTATTATTATTATTATTATTATTATTATTATTATTATTATTATTATTATTATTATTATTATTATTATTACTTATTTTAATTCTATGGTCATTATTTTATTATTATTTTAGTCCAGGACATTCTTGCTTACTCAGAACCAGTTATAATTATAGGTGATAACCATTAATAAATATTAATATTAACAGGCAATAATAACAAAATAAACAATATCAATAAAGACACCTCTTTCTTATGAGGACATGATGATGATGATGATGATGATGATAAGGATGATAAGGATGATTATGATGACGATAACGATTATGATGGTGATGATGACGATGATGATGTTGATGATGACGACGATGATGACGAGGATTTTGCACTGCGTGCCCTTACGTGAACAACCGGGTTCATTTCTCATGACCTACTTTATCACCATCATTAGTTGTATCAACATCACCAACCTCATCATCATCATCATCATTGTTGCTCTCATTGTTGTTATTATTATTATTATTGTTGTTATTGTTTTTATTATGATTTACTATTCTTCGTTTGTTGGTGTAATTTCTTATGTTGCCTATCTGTGGTCTTTTAGGAAGATATTATGGTAATGATGAAAGTGGTATATGTGATGATGAGGAAGATGACGACGACGATGAGATGAAGAAGAAGAAGATGATGATGATGATGATGATGACAACCAACATAGTGTCACGTACTCGAGAAACATTCATTAATAAACGATCCGCGCGGCGACAGTGTGGAGACGCAGTCAGTCAGTCAGTCAGTAAGCTGTTTGACTTGCCTTCTGGAAAGTTTATTGCCTTGTTCCGTCCTTGCTTGTCATCATCAACATCATCATCATCAGCTCCGTCAGAAGAACAACAACATCATCATCAACACCGCAACCATCGCAATGCAATCACAATCATCTACAAGATTCGTAATGGTATACAAGCACCATCATTATTATCACTGTTATTCCGCCACCTAAAAGCTCGGTTGAATATGGGATATACAAAAAATGCGTTTTTTTGGTGGGTTCACTGAATGTACAAATAACCTTCAAACAGACTTTCTTGTAAAACATTTTTCTGTATTTTCCCTGTCACACATGCTTCCATGTAACATCTACTTCCAGGTACACATGTCACGCATGCTTTCCGCTCACACATGTCTGTTTCCATGTCGCACATGCTGCCATGTCACACACGTTTCCCTGTTACACATACCTCCATGTCACACATACTTCCATGTAACACATACTTCCATGTCACATATGCTTCCATGTAACACATACTTCCATGTCATGCATACTTCCATGCCACATATGCTTCCATGTAACACATACTTCCATGTCATGCATACTTCCATGCCACATATGCTTCCATGCAGGGGCGGCGCCAGGAATTTTGTTCTGGGGGGGTCCAAAATGTCCAAGGACAAGTTGAAGTATATATATATATATAATATATATATATATATATATATATATATATATATATATATATATATATATATATATATATATATATATATATATATATATAATAATCATAAAACTATGGTTCATAGTCCTTTACCCATTTTGTTAAAAACTGAAATAGAACTATGTAAGAATTAAATACTGAAGTATTTACACTAGCAGATCACAATTTAGTCATGTTTTTTCTAGTTTATCTAGGTTTGTTACTGGCAAAGCAAAGTTCAAATATAAATGGAAAAATGTAAGTTGTTGTTATTACTAGTTTTTTTCAAAATTAAAATTTATTCAACTTACACAAAAGATGAGTTCAAAAAACAAACGAAGCTCATAAAATTATTATTCAATAAGACCGTAAAGTACTTAACTGTAAACGAAAAACAGTGAAGTACAATCAATGAACATTGAATAATCATAAAACTATAAGGAATGTTTAAGAAAAACTACTATAATATAGTTAAACTGCATGCAGCAAAAACATATTTTGAAAAGGAAGAAAGCCCGCCGCAGGCGAAAAAATTTTTCGACTATTTTTAGTCTGCAGTCTGATTAACCCAATGAGGTTCAAATACCCCCCCCCCTAGTAAAAAAAGTCTTTGGATTTGCAAAAATCTCATGGGTTGCACCTGTCGGAGCTGGGGGGGTCCGGACCCCTGGACCCCCCCGCTCAGCGCCGCGCCTGCTTCCATGTCACATATGCTTCACTGTCATACATACTTCCATGCCACATATGCTTCCATGTCACATATGCTTCCATGTCACATATGCTTCACTGTCATACATACTTCCATGTCACATATGCCTCCATGTCGAGATTATCTATCTCCCTGTCACATGTGATGTAGTTCTTTATTATTATTATTAATTAACGTACATTTGACTGATTCAATTTGGACTATGGTGATTTTATATAAAATTAACAGCGGTGTTATTTGGTTTAGTCGGGTTTTTTTTGTTTGTTGATTCAAATCCATTTCTTTCAGTTAATAATAAACCTTTTTTAATTCTGATTTTTTTTAAATTTCATTTAAACAGCAGCCAATCCTTGCGGCAGTAACAACGGAGGATGCTCCCATCTCTGCTTGCTGTCGCCATCCAGTAGAGGCTACTCTTGCGCATGCCCCGCTGGCATCCGGTTACTCGAAGATACATTTAACTGTGCTCCAGGTTGGTTGGTTGTCTGGCTAGTTATGGTGCGGTTGATGGGGTACTTCTCTCTTCCCCCTTTTATTTTATTTTTTTTTTTAAATTTTTCTTTAAATTTTTTGTTGCTAGCTAACTCAAATTGTTATGTTTTCTTTGTACTTAACCATCTGCAGCAGAGCTTCTGTATCTTCCATTCTAAGTTTAGTACAGATAGTTACATAGTTGTTAAATAAACACTCTGTTATGATGATGATGATGATGATGGTGGTGGTGGTGGTGGTGGTGTGACTCATCTACCACCAATATGTATGTAACAGCAACACTCTGTTGATGATGATGATGGTGATGATGATAATGATGATGATGATGGTGATGGTGATGATGGTGGTGTGACTCATCTACCACCAATATGTATGTAACAACACTCTGGGAGAGAACTTACTTGTTTTCACGTGTTTTTGTAAAAAAAAATTTTTATTTTTTGTTTATATAAAAAAAATTGTGTTTGTTTCAACTTGTGTGTCCGCGTGTGCATCTTGTTCGGTTTGTGCATCTGAGAAGGATGTGTGAATTGCTATCTGTGTGTGATTAAAAATATTTATTTATTAATATCTAATGTGGAGGAGGTACATCATTATCATCATCATCATCACCTTTGTCACCACCATCATCATCACCCTTGTCATCATCATCATCATCACCATTGTCACCACCACCATCATCATCATCATCAACAGGGTGTTGTTACATATTGGTGGTAGATTATTCACACCACCAGCATCATCATCACGGAGAAAATATTTTTCCTGTAACATTTAAGCTGGTTAATTTAAAAGATTTGTGAGATTGTACTTTATCAGATGTGTTGGTACATTTTGATTTGGGGGGGGGGGGTAGAAGTGAGGGGGCGAGGCAGAGAGGAGGAAAACGGGGGTGGGGGCTTTTATGAAATTAAAAATTGTTTACTACAAAAATTTTATCAAGATATTTTCTACCTATAAGGGGAATTTTTAAAGAAATGATTTGTTAGACAATGATCGATCATTGAATGATGGCCATCTAGGGGCAAATCTCTTTCCATTTTTTTCTGGGCTCATTTTCGGTGGCTTTGAACCGCTGGGTGGTTTGAGTTTATTTTCTGTCTTTCATCTGTTCTTCCATCATCACTGTCATTATCAACATCATCATTATCATTATTATCATAAAACATCGCTTTCTTTCAAGTGCTAGAGAATGTGTGGGGTGGCGATTGAAATTATTAAATTCTCCAGCTTATACCAACTTGGAGATAATCATCTACCCAACTTGACTAATCATCTACCCACCTTGACTAATCATCTACCCACCTTGTCTAATCATTCGCCAAATCTACCCAACATGTCAAATCATCTACCCACTTTTTAATTCACCAACCCATTTTACGACTTACTTCTATGTATATTATTATTATTATTATTATTATTATTATTATTATTATTATCATCATCATCATCATCATCATTATTATTATTTCCCTTTACAGGCTTATCGAAAGTACTCCTGGTGGTACGATGGACCGACCTGAGATGGATCTCCCTCGACGTACCTGACTACACTGTCTTCGTTATTCCGCTCGGAGAGGTCAGACATGCCGTCGTCGTTGACTACGACCCGGTCCGGGGGCATTTGTATTGGTCGGATTTCAGTTTGCAATCAATCAAAAGGGCTTACTTGAATGGATCAGGTTCATTTCTTTTCATTCTAGACTTAATATGATCAACCCAGGTGCTAACTCACACACCTACACACTCACCCACACACACTCACTCAATCACTCACTCACTCACCCAGCCCAGTTGATCCAGTAGTGTGGTATTCTGTCGTGGTTGAATTATGATTATTAATTAATTCAAAGATATAAAGAATGATATTTTGAACTGTTAACTTAATTGAGTACAAGTTTATTTTGTGTGTGTGTTTGTTTGAACAAGCAGAGTAGAAGTTGCACAAAATTAATAACTGGATATAAGAAAAAAAATGAAAAAATACATTTCCATACTCTACCAATGAGCATTTCATTGCCTGATGAATATCAATTTCTAAGTACTGCTCTGTTACTGTTGAAGTGCCTGCGGTTTAACTGAACCTGCAGAAATAAGTGTTACTAATAAAAAAAACCTTTAATCTTCGTTCGAATCAGGAATCGAAACGGTCATCCAAATGCCGTACGTGAAACCGGAAGGAGTAGCCGTCGATTGGCTGGGCAGGAACCTCTTCTGGATCGACACGGAGAACGACAGGGTGCAGGTGACACAATTGGACGGCCTGTACCACAAGACGATCGTCGACACCGAACTCGAGGAGCCGAGAGCCATAGCGGTCGACCCTTTGAAAGGGTGCGTTCGTTTTTTTTTTATTATTATTTTTTAAACAAATTCTGATGTCACTGGTCATCCATCCACTTGTTGATTGTAGTAAGGTCAAGGTCACAATCTTTTTTGTGTGTGTGTGTGGATGTTTTTCTCTGTTAGTTGTTGTTAATTGCTACAACTACAAAATTATAATTTTTAATTGGTCCTACAACTCAAAATAATAATAATTATTATTATTATTATTAACATTATTAATTATTATAATAGATTGTATTAACAATTTAATAATTTTCGAACATCATTATCACGACTTATAGTCGAATTTACTGGACCGACTGGGGCAACAAGTCTAAGATCGAAACCTCGTTCATGGACGGCTCGGGCAGGGAAGCTCTGGCCACCACGGACCTCAAGTGGCCCAACGGTCTGGCTCTCGACGCTCCGATGAACAGACTGTATTGGGGCGACGCAAAGCTGGATCGGATCGAATACATGGACCTCGATACCCGCAGGAGGACCGTACTGCTCGAGGGGACTTCGCACGTCTACGGACTTACGATAATGGGTGAGTCGTGTTTCGGGGACGACCGGTCAATTTCTTCGGTGGAATTTGAATTCTTGCGAGCATCGTTTCTTTTACAAGGCACGACAGGGATTCCGTTGGAGGTGTCGATTCGATTGCGTTGTTCACTCTTGTCGGAGTGAGATGTTATATGATATCAAAGGAATCTTTAACTTGCACGTTCTCTCGGAATATTCGATTGAATGAATTGGAATTCGCTTGTAATTGAAAGAACCTGCTTGCAGACCGCCGGAGTCACCAACCGGCCGAAGGTTTTGAACCTTCTTGTGGGTCAGGTCAACATATATCTGACATGTCATAGTAAATACAACACATTTATAAATTAATTAACCTTGGCTGTACGTTATGTTAATTAAACGTACAAAATACGAGTTTCCTCTTATTCGTTCACGTACTACCGTGTACAGACGAGTACATCTACTGGTCGGATCTGATGAAGCGCCTCGTTCAGAGAGTCCACAAGGAGACCGGCCAGAACAGAACGACCATCGTCGAGGAGATGCCCGATTTGATGGGGCTCAAAGCCTACAGTACTGAAGCGCCTCGAGGTATTTTCAACATTGTTGTTTTAGTTTCTCCTACCTGTATTTTAGAAAGCAGTAACAGGGTTTCGACTGTTGGTCGTAGGGATCTTTCTGAGCGAGAGTTCATTGGTTATTTAAACTTATTTAGATTTTGTTCAGCTTTGTTGTCTTAAGGTGATAAGTTTAGAAAATAAATATTAATTATAGATTTTAATCTAACGAGTGATGACTCATTTGTGTTCATTTCTAGGGGAAAACAGCTGTTCGAGAAGCAACGGGGGATGCAGTCACTTCTGCCTGATGCGCTCCGCCGATCACGCGTGCGCCTGCCCCGACGACCTTGAACTTCTTCCGGACAACAAGACCTGTCTCGACCCGTCGACCTTTCTCATTTACGCCACGTCCTCGAAAATCCAGCGAGTGTCCGTGGTCACCGGTCGCGACGTCGCCCTGGTTACGGGGATCGGGTCGAAGGACATCAGGGCCGTGAAAGGGGACGTCAGGAGCGGGAAAGTCTTTTGGGCTGATGCTGCAACTAAGGTGAATACTACTCGTTGTTGCACCATAAGTATAATTGATTGATGTTTTATGCCGGTATATATATATAATTACAACTAACAGTCTTTCTTGTATCATTCTATAAGAAGCTTTTGCATTTGACGTTATACTATTACTTGAGGTCAGCATGTTGACCGTTCTAACGATGTTAGTTTGCAACTGCGGCCGCATTGGTTGTAACTAAAAAGTTGTTTTGTGATGAGTTACTTGTACTTGAAGGTATTCCATACTTGTAAGATAATATTACTACTACTACTACTATTACTATTAATAATATTAATAATGTTTTTTATTTCAAGTCTGTTCATTTTATATTATAAATTTCAAATTTCAAGGCAATATACAGCATCAAACTTGATGGGACTGAACTGAGCGAAATTATCAAAAACGTCATTTGTGCTGACATTGCGATCAACGGAGCGTTGCGTCACCTGTACTGGTCCAATCTACTGGATAGGAGGATTGAAATCATGGATCTGGAAAGAAAGTTCAGGAAGGTCATCGTATGGGAGGGGGTTGCTCCTTTGAAGCTTGCTCTTGACCCATCGAATGGGTGAGTTTGTTTTCTATGAAGTCTTCTAAACAGGGTTTTGGTCGAGTAGGATGTTGACACGAATTTGCCTTTACGTTTTTTAATGAAACACCTATTCCCACTACAGAGTTTAATAATAAACTATCTGGCTATTCCCACTACAGAGTTTAATAATAAACTATCTGGCTATTCCCACTCCAGAGTTTACAAATAAACTGTTTGGCTATTCCCACTCCAAAGTTTAATAATAAACTGTCTGGCTATTCTCACTCCAGAGTTTACGAATAAACTGTTTGGGCTATTCCCACTCCAGAGTTTATGAATAAACTGTTAAGCTATTCCCACTCCGGAGTTTACGAATAAACGGTTAGGTTATTCCCACTCCAGAGTTTATGAATGCTTTTAGGCTATTCCTACTCATACAATTTGTTTATTCATTAATTTTTATTTATTATTTAAATTAATTAGTAAATGCTATCAAATCTAAAGAATTTGTACTTTCTTCTTTATAGCTATCTCTTTTGGATCAATTCCTTGGGAGACAAGTTCTCAATCGAAAGATCAAAACTAGATGGTAGTTCAAGGAGAGAGGTGATATCGAAGACGAGACACGTCATAACGGAAGTTGTCACCGACGCACAAGACCGACGTCTGTTCTGGATTCGCGACGGGGTCCTCTCCTCTTCCACCTACGACGGGACGGACCACGCCCCCCTCAGAGCGGGCGTCCGCAATTTCGGCACTCTCGAGGACGGCTCTCTCTTCTTTCTCTTGCATAAAGAAAAGAAAATCTTCCAAGTCGAAAAACGGAGACTGGAAAACGCGTCGCGAGTTTTCGATGTCGAGGTTGACGTTGTGGACGTTGACGCGTTTGACACTTCCGTCATGCCTCGTGGTTAGTTTTTTGCTTTTTTTATCGGACAGTTTATTATATTATATTTGTTTTTTTTTTACATTAGTTTTTCCATCTTGCTGTTTTTCTTGACATGCTCCTCTTCCTCTGACGGGGCAATGGCGGTTGTTGGAAATTAAATCAACATTATAAAAAAAAAAACTATTTATTTTCATCGACTGGATTTATTATTATTCAAGTTTTTTCCATTTTATACGGTCGGAATTTCCGTTGTCTCGTTTTCAGTTCAGCCCAGCCGGTGCAATCTGGAAAACGGAGACTGCTCTCACTTGTGCATCGGTCTCAACACCAACGCTTCTTGTGCGTGTAAGAACCCCGGGAATCATTTAGACGCCGGTGTGACGGTGAATACCGGTGGAAAACAGGAGTTGTGTTCTTGTCCACAGTCACGCGTCTGCCTCTGTCCCAACCACTTTTCGCTTGATGAGAGCGGCCGAACCTGCGAAGGTTGAGTTTAGTTTCTTTTTCTTTTTTTTAGTTTTTTTATTTATCGTTTTTGACTCTATCGGTTCGTTAATGGTTCTGTTTATTGCTCTTTGTTTCAATGAGTCTGATTTATTTGACATGAGTGTCATCATTCGCTTGCAAGTTTCAATTGAGATTAGTCGATAAACCTTTCGTTTACAGCTCCAAAGAATTTCCTACTCCTCGGGCAGAACGGCTCCATAGTGCGCCTCCTCGCGGAAAAATCGCAGGAGAATTTCGCCGAGGTGATCTTGAACTCCGGGGCCTTGAAGAAGATCAGGTCGATCAGGCACGACCGGAAGAGAAGGAAGATTTTCTGGATCGAGAATAAAACCAAGTCGATCAAGACGGCCAATGAAAACGGAACGCAGGTGGGTCGATGGATGGTGATTGGTCGGTAAGATTAGCAGGTGCGATGTGATTTATAAATATGATTGGTTTGCAGAAGAGGCAATAAATAGTCTTAACGAATGAGAAATGTTATGGTGGGGTTAGATGGATGAGTGACTGGTTGATTGGTTGAGTAAAATGGATGAATTGCTAGTTGGGTTTTGTAGGTTTGTGGTTGTGTGGGTTTGTTAATTTATTTATTATAGATGAACTAGCAGCTCCCGGGCACGGCATCTGTTCATCTAGAACTGATTAAAATATGTCGGACTAATATTTCATTTAAATGAATTTATTTATATAGCGCCAGATAAAGTCAGAGGCGCTTACGAAGGTTCCTTTGGAATAGGAAACTTCGAAGAACACGCTATTTACATAGACATGAGTTAACCCTAGATAACGCTGAGTTGACGTGAGCACATGTGAGTTAGTTTCTTGCTCAAGGAAATTACGTGCCTGGACCGGGAATCGAACCCGGGTCCTACGACTCTCAAAGCCGGTGTCTAACCACTAGACCAGCACGTCGCACAAATGTATCTTAAAATCTATTTAAACTATAGTGTTATTCAAAGTCAGATTAACCAAATACGATCCATTGCACGTACTTTAGCGCAATATATGTATATGGATGGATGAAATGTATAACTTGAAAAGCTGGTTTGATTGTTTCAACACTTGCTGCAGATTATTCTTTGTATTATTGTTCTGCACGTGGTAACAACAATTAATATGCTTAAAATAGCTGGTTTATTAATTTTAAAGTACAGTAAAAGTCATGAAGAGCGGACACCCTTGTGGAAGAGCTAAGGTGTCCACTTTTCGTGTCTCTCTGGTTTTCGGGGACAAGCTACTATAGGCAAAATTGTCCGTTGCCCTTAGCGGCAGCTTTTGAAGACTTTTACCGTATATATACACAAATATTATAACATTTCAAAAATATATATATATAATATAATTTCAACACCAGATGGAACTGGTATACGTGAATGCCTCTCTAAACTTTCTGGACATGGCACTGAACGAGAACTCGAGACTCATCTACTTTACGGAGCATCACTGCAGTTGCATCATGGCCGTGAGAACGGACGGAACAATACTCGGGAAGGTCGTCGATAAAGTTCAATCGAAGCATGTGGCGGTCGCACCGAGAGCCGGGTAGGTCTTCTTGCTCGATCATTCAACGATTAATTGGCGGTTTCATCGATGAAACCGTCAATCGCAGGCTCGAATTTGAGTTGCATTGTTTCTATAAGAAAGTATTATTATTGTTGTTGTTGCTGTTCTTGTTGTTATAAGATACTCTAAAAGTAATGTCGCCTGTTCTGGATTTTGAATGGCGAAAATACTCTACGATAAATTCAGTCATAGGCTATTATACGCGGTAGTATGCTTATTAAGATGGAATATAATAAGATGCATAAAAACAGAAATTATATTTACCGGGCTGACTTTTGTTTTTCCTTCAAGATATCTCTTCTGGACGGTTCACGGCAGGACGCACAAGCTAGAGAGGTCGCAGCTCGACGGCTCTTCCAGGATCACTCTGGTCAACACGGGTTTGGGTAAGCTCGGACAGATCGAAGTGGACGATTACAAAAGCCAGCGTTCGACCAAGTCGTCGGACAGAGGCGGAAGGATATTCTGGATCGATACGGAATTGAGACTGATTGAATCTGCAGATTTTGACGGGGGCAATCGTGGCGTCATAGTGCGTGACACAGCTGCTACTGGCTTGACACTGATTGGCCCGTGGCTGCTATGGGTGACTAGGGACAGCGTGGTGGAGAGGGTAGACAGAGCTGACCCGAAAATGAGAACTAGGTTATGGACTGGTTTGAACAGCATCACTTCAATAACAGCCGCCAGGGAATCGAATGCCCCTGACGGTAAGTTTGGCATGGGCGTTGATGACGGTTTGTGTCCAGCGGATGCCTGTTCGCATTTTTGCGTTGCCGAAGACGAGAGCGTGACGCTGGCCGGAACTTCGGTGCTGTGGAGGTGTTCCTGCCCGCTCGGCATGCAGCTGACCGACAGTAACAAAACCTGTCGTGATCCGCTGCCTTGTAGCGAAAAGGAGTTTGCCTGCCGCTCGGACGGCCACTGCGTTCCCATCAACTGGAGGTGCGATCAGCATCCGGACTGCATCGACAAATCGGACGAGATGGACTGCCGCAACAGGTCGACCACCCGTCGGCCGACGACCCCCGAGCCGTGCAACAAAGACGGGCTCGTGGCCTGCCTCAGAGGCGATACGTGCATTCAAAGCAGCCAGCGCTGTGACGGCACCCTCGATTGCTCGGACGGATCTGACGAAAGCGACTGCTCTAGCAATACCACTTATGCCGTCGGGCTCGGGGTGGCATCTGCGGTGATAGTTCTCGTCACGGGAGCAGTGCTCCTGGGATGCCTGTGTCGTCAAAAGTCTCAAAAGCTGCCGACTGCGTATCCGGACGACATCGTCATGGTTGCCGGTCCGTCGCCGTCGCTGCCGGACAGTAACACGATGCTTCTAGGGTCGGGCGATTTGAGCAGTTGCAGTCAAATCGACGGCGAAAGGTCGCTGAGAATGGTCGGCGGGAGGACGGGTCATAGTTCGTCTAAATCTTTTTATGCGGATCTTGATGACGAGTCGGTGTTTTACGACCGGGGGCACATAACGGGGGCGTCGTCCACCAGTGGTTCGGCCATCACCGATCGACCCGCGTTCGATCCTCCCCCGAGTCCGATCACGGACAGAAGCGTCGCCTGTGCCTCCCCTCTTCTACTGCCGACCACTCGTAGAGATCGATCGCAGCAGCAGCAACATTACCGCTACCGTAGCAGCAAGATTAACAACAGCTGTGCGTCGTCGGGCAACTACAACGGCTACCACAGCAGCTCTTCTCATCGCCACAAAAAACGACACAAGAGGCACCGCGTGCGCCACCTACCCACACCTTGCAGTTCTACATCGGGAGAGGTCGTAGCATGCGAGGATTTTCTTTTTGCCCCACCTCCTCCTACGCCTCAGAGCAGTCTTTCCCTGTCCTCCCAGGGTACGAAGACGCCAAGCATTAGCTACCCGCCCTCCCCGTCTACCGGTCGCAGCCTCTACCCGCCGCCCCCACCCTCGTCACTGAGGCGACTTTCGGAGGAAGACGATGACGACAGTTGCAGCCGGACGTGTTCCAATGCGACGGAGAGAAAAATTCAAATCGGAAGGAAGTAATTAAACGTTATTGTGAGTAAGGAATTGTCAATGATGATGATGATGATGATGATGATAAACTGCTGCCTATATGTAAACGTAATAGTGTAGATTCTCATGTGATATTGCCACTTACTTATGTGTCTGGTCAAATAATTGCTATTTCATTTCTTCTTCTATTGATTTATTTCTTTTTGCACACTTCTGCAAACGTTTCGACGTCGATGGCTTTACAGTCGATCCTAAATAAGATGCGAAAAAGCTCTCTAAAACTAGGAGAGTTCAGAACTTCACCAACCAACCAACCGGATGCACCGACCGGGTTCATACTCCTCTTGTATTTCGAACGTCGCGTTTTCTGCAACGCGAGTTCAACGTTGCTCCTCCTATTTCCTTTTCGCGCACACCTTTTTCCGTTTCATTAACTGATTTGAAAATTTTCGTTTGTTTTTAGTTTTTGATTTTACCG
This sequence comes from Erpobdella octoculata, assembly GCA_963978895.1. Lineage (NCBI taxonomy): Eukaryota > Metazoa > Annelida > Clitellata > Hirudinida > Erpobdellidae > Erpobdella > Erpobdella octoculata. Next base: position 2,683,740 of record OZ022247.1, read on the forward strand.
GCATTCAAACTTCGATCAGTATTTGATTTACAGCAGCAGAAGCAGCAATTGCAGTCGGTTCTCGATTGGACGATTGCATGCAATCGATTAAAGCGACCGATTGGCTGTTACGAAAATGTTCAATTAATTTCTGCAGCACTTTGTTTTGTTGTTCACATTCTTCCTGTTTTTGTTGTTTGTTTGTTTGTTGCAAAATGATTTTTTTTTCGTAATAATCGAAGAATCAAAATGTGCGACGTTGACTTCATCACAGCGTTTGTGTTCGCCATCGTTATTTTGTTTCCTGTTGTTTTCATTTCGTTTGTTGAGTTTTTTTTTTTGATGAAATTGTCGTTTTTGTTTTTGTTATGCAAAGCAAAATTTTTGCTTACTTGTCGTGGATTTTTGGCTTTAAAAATCATTCAATAATTTGTTTATATACATCATATAAAAATCTTTCAATAATTTGTTTATATAAAAAAAATCTCCTATGGAGAATTAAAAAATGTCACAATCATCCTGTTTAGCTGCATAATTTTTTTCTTCTTCGTTTCACCCTCAGGTATTTGTTGCATTCTTTCCTTATAGTGAAGAATTATTGTTATTCTTAATGTTATAATTGTTCTAATATATCTCTGTTATTTTTTCTTTAGAATGATTATTGTTACTATAGTAGTTATACTACTACTATTATTATTATTATTATTATTATTATTAATATTATTATTATTATTATCGTTAATATTCAATTGTCATTTTTTTATGTAATTTGTTTCAAATTCAATCTTTGCAAATATGTAGCAAATATAAATGTTATGTAACAACATGTATAGTTACCTCTCTCTCTCTCTCTCTCTCTCTCTGCTTTTCAATCATTCTGTCGTATTTCTTTGTTGATTGTACAAAATAAAAAAAAAAAATTGCCAAAGATTGACGACATATTTGTCGGTTCATTTTCTCTCTTAATTAAAAGTACAAACAAATATGATTGGGACAGAGTATTGTATTTTTCTAAAACTTATTAATGTTTCTAAAGGTGCACTGATATCGCATTTGCCGATTACCGAAATTGCATTTGCCGTTTACGGATATTGCATTTGCTGATTATCGACCGGTCACGATAATTGAATTTTTCTAAGCTTTGTTGTTTATTATTAAGTTTAGAGCACTGTCTAATGATGAATATTGTCATATCGTTCGTGCTAGCTAGCACTTAGCAGTTAAACTTAATAAAATGCACATAAAACACATGATCATTTACCCGAAATATAAAAAATGACATTGAGACAAAATGTATTCCTATCTCATTAAATTATCGTATGGTTATATCCGCATTTGTCCCATTTCCATCCACTGCTTACGTGCTTACCAACCAAATTTCATTTCCACAAAAAAAAACGTATGTTAATTTTATTAAATTCCATCCCCACTCAGGAAAATCCTTCTTTAACGAGTGCCAATCACATTTATTTGCTGTTCCTAACTGTTCACTGTATTCTGCCCATGGTTAATCAATACCTTGGTGGTCTATTTTTTATTAATTCACATTAATATAGGCAGACGTGGACACCGCAAACGTTTTACACTTACACCCACTTCATGTTTGTTATAGTCTCCTCTATGGTTGTGGGTGGAAGCTTGAAGAAAAACTTTGTTGGGAGTTTTTTCAAAATTAACACTTCGTAACAAAAATCAGTTTTAGATACAATGACAACGGTGTTAAGAAGTTGGTTCCCGTTGCACATCCGCCATAGACACAGAGAACCGAGCGAGCGTCATCTCAGTGACTCATTATTGTTTTTAAAACTTATTAATGTTTTTAAAACTTATAAATGTTTCTAAAACTTATTAATGTTTCTAAAACTTGTTCATGTCTGTAAAAACTGCTTAAATTATAAAATTATGAATGCCTGGATAATGCTGTCACTACGTTGTATTGCATTAGAACCCTTTAGAATTATTAGCATCCTTCTGACTGAGACAATTTTGGCAAATAGTGAAATTGGCTGACACTGTCTGGAAGTTGAATTACTAGGGTCGAGTGATAACAACACAAGAGATATTTTTGGAATTAGTAAGCATAAAAACTAAAAATAGATGCCAAGCTATATAAAAAACAAACAAATCAATTATTTATATATATATATATATATATATATATATATATATATATATATATATATATATATATATATATATATATATATATATATATATATATATATATATAACATCTAGAATTTTAATTAACAATTTCAACTTAGAAGAACAAGCATTGTAATTAATAGTCAGTAGATCTCCCGATTCTACAAGATGACATGCGATCGTCGATCAAATTCAATTGCCCAATAGGAAAGAGTCGATCTCAGGAGGAGGGGACAGACCAACAACAGGAAAGAGCCCTTTGAGAAGGTTGAGTTCTTTCATTAGAACCTCTGCCTTCATGTGCAGTTTTTTGTTCTCGGCCGTCAGCAACTCCAGGTGACGGGCGCGTTCTCTCTGACGCTGCTTGGCCTTGTCGCGACTCTTTTTCACGGCCATGTTGTTTCTCTGCCTTCTGCGACGATACTCATCCGAGGATCTCTTGAAACGGTTCCTGAAACACACGAAATGATTCTATTTTGTTATACTTTTACAAAACAATAAAACAAAAAATTATGCCTTTTGTCACAGACGGGTTCTAGTACTAAATATTTATCGAAAAATTTCATCATTGCAGCAAAAGTCATTGCCAGAAATCTTCCTTTCAATAGGTATTGTTTTGTACTATTTGCCTAAAAATCTATTATATCCTTTGTTAAATTTGGCTATAAAGCTATCAGGTGCTTTTGCCAAATATTTTTCCAAGCACAGCCAGCTATCTTGAAATCAGTTTTATTTACTGCACTTGGACTCCAAGTTCAAAGCAATATTTTAATCAATTAAAATTAAATTGAAGATATTTCAACTAACGCATCGCTCCAAGTTCTCTCCCTATCGCTCTCCTTGGCAGAACCCTCTCCATTGGACAATAATGCTTCATCTTCATCAGTGACATCACTACTATTTGATGTTTCCACAATACACATTGGTTCTACACATCAAAATTACAAGAAAATAAAGTTTTAAAAAAGTATTTAACTTGAGTTTAAATAAATATACAAAAATAAAAACATATAACAATTTTCAAATCAAAAACTAGTAAACAACAATAAAGTTAAACAAGTTTACACTACAAAATGAAACTGAATGAAATTGACTTACCTTCTATGACAAAACAACCCCCATAGTCTAAAGCGAAAGCCGACTTCATTGTTATGTATTGATTTTTATTAAAATTTTCAAATACCGGTAAAAGATTAGCAAATCATAAAATTGATAGAATGCAGTTTTTAACAATATTGTCCTAGTCGTCTAGGATATTAATATTTTCATTTTTATATATTTTTTATGTGATAAAATGTTTACGTTTTAAAATACTAGCTCATTAAATTTTAATATAGACGTCGGGGATGACTAGCAGTAGCTAGTTTATAAAGATTTCGACGAAATTCGCAACAGTATGAAACAGAAAGAGAAGAAATAAGTATTACGCAACGCGCACACTCAAGACAGTGTAAACACATCAACTGTGTGATTGTTATGAATAAATGACTAGTTTTTTAAATATTTAAAAACATTATAAATAATTTAAAACATTATCAATAATTTGTATTTTATTAAATTTAATTTAATTTGTTGTCCTACAACTTCTACTTAATATGAAACAAACGCAAAAACAATAATTATTTTTAAATAATTTTAATTTGTTAGCAATTTTTTAATTTAAAAAATGTTATTTTGTAATTCTAGGCCTTTAGTCAGCTTCATCAACCCCACCTAGCATCGCCTCCGATTGCTGCAAGATGGTTTCCGTCTCTTTTTGGCGTCTATTTGTTGCGTTCTGCTATTGGATATTTTCCACGAATTGTAATGTTAACTTTTTTATTAATAGACATGAAGTATAATAGTAGAGATTTTTCAAAGTCGGATGAATCCCAAACCAACTGGAATTGGGATGATTAATTAATTGATAATGCCAATACCCATCCGAAGTAATAATTATCATCTTTCTTTCTGCTGGTTAGTCTCATGTCGTGGTTATCTTCAAGACAATGGAGACTGAGTTGAAGCCGTACGCTGGCTGCATGATGTTTTGCAGCCTTCCTATTTTGTTACTTTTAAGCGAAGTTGGCTCGGTAAGAGGTGGCGAAGAAACAACGACGGATTTGTTTTTGAACATCATGGATAAAAATGTGAAAGAAAAAGCAGTTGTGGAAATCCATTTTTATAGGATAAAGAACGTCTCCGTCCTCCTTGCCGTAGAAACCATGCAGCTGACTGGAATATTCTCCTCAGCGGGCACCATAAGCGGTGCGAAAGGCATTCTCAAGCATGTTAGTGACAACATTCTTCATTGGTCAGTACAATTTTTTATGGCTTTTAATCGGATCAGGTAATCCAAATTCTTAGTCGGTTCTTCTAACATTTTTACAGACATAAAAAACTCGTCTGTTATCCAAGCCTGTAGCCAGAATTTTAAAACAAACAAACAGTGCAAACGAATATATCGAAAGCGTGAAGAATTTGTTTATGCGCGCTACCACTTCTTTACGCAGGGACGACTTAAGCACAAGACAGTTCTCTGAGTAGTATAGCTAGGCAGTCACTTATGGTCCTGGTGATAAGTGGGTCCCCAAAATTAAAAAAATGTAACTCAATATTTTAAAGAAAAAGTTTTGTGATTTTTAATTTAATGTTACGAGCAAGCTTATGAAAGCTGAAAACTACGCACTTGAAATATTTGTGCTTGCTTATGACTCAGAATCAGATTTCCAGCAGACTATCAATGATGCAAACAAGTGGTTTGAAAAAAATAGATGGTGGTGAATCAGTTTTACAGAGTTCTCTCTATTGAAAAAAAATTGTCATGGACTAACCAACCGCCTCTTATCTAAGCAGAAATGAACTAACAACTTAGCTTTATTGAGAGAATTTGTGACATCGTTTTCAAATACAGAAAAACAGAAGCAAAAATAACAATAAACAAATAAGTGTGGTAAAGCTATTTTTACAAACAGCTGTGGAAGTCCCAAATGTCAAGGCAAAAGCATAAAATGTCTAAAAAATAAGGAATATTTCCTATGTCCTTTCATGGGAATAGCATGTTTGCTATCATATCAATGTCATCAACAGAAAAAGCAAGGTAAAAGTGAAATTGAATGAAATGTTTTTCTATATGAAGTTTTGCCTGTGAATCGTTCAATTTGTTTTTATGAACAATCAACTCTCGTTGTAGGTGCAAAACATTATTTCGTCGACAGCACTACAAAGGGTGCAAATTTAAATGTATTCATTGCAAAAGGGTTCATTCACCCTTTTGCACCCTACCTGGCTATGGGTCTGCTGTTATCTATTCGGAACTGTCGTGTTTTGTAATTTATGTTTGCTGTATGTAAATAATTTTTTGTTTTTGTTGTTTTGGTAAATTACTTTATTAGATGTAAAGTAATTTACATTTTGTCTTAATGATTTTTTTGTAGCATTTTTCCATCCATTTTTGATACTAAAGCAAAAGTAATGTTTTTGTCCTTTTACAGCTCAAGTAATCTAGTTGATAAACAAGACAATTAATTTTATTTTAACTTGAAAATTAATTTAATTTGGATTAAAAGTTAATTTTATGAATTATTTTTTATAAAGCGTATGGGGACATTAATTTACTCAGGCATTAGATATAATAAGGATAATAGAAATATTTATCCGATATCTTGAATAACCGGTTTGATGATGAGCTCGTTTTTAACGTATCAAGATGCACATGTGTGCGGAATCGGAGGTGATCAAGTCCGAAGAGAAAGCCTGGATTGCCTTCTTCTCCCTGCAGAAGACCGGAGAGGACCCGCACGGCCCCCTATGCCTGCCTCATCTCCAGAAGGTTTTAGATTTAGACGATGCTGAAATAATGATCTCTAATTGCGTGAATATTTAATGTATGTATGTAGGCTGCATGGTAGTTTACATCTCTATGTGTGTAGCTTTGTTGTTTCGTGAGTTTATTATTAAGCAAGCTCGAAAGCGATAAGATTGTTAATTATGGTTATAAGAATAATAATTATAACTATAATAATGACAATAATAATTATCATAATAATAATAATAATAAAGGTCTACAAAATAGGCAACCCAGAAAAAAAAATTTCTACCAAGTGAACTGCTTATTTAAACAGTTGTTGTGTATTTTTTTGGAACTTAGTTTGTATCTGAATAATATAATAAATAATTTTCATATTTATACACGAATATAAATAATTTATGTTAAAGGAAGTTTTTGTATGTTATAAAAAGTAAAGGAAAAGTTGACACGAATATGACGCATAAGATGTTTTCAGTACAAAGTTTAATTAATTTATTCACATATTGGTATCTTTATATATTCTGTTTGATATATTTATATATTTTGGAAGTTAATTTCCATTGTGTATATTTTTTTCATTTTTTTCTTCTCAAAAATGAGAATCACATGGTCGAATGACCCTTGCTGTCTCTTATTTGCTCCAGGTCAACATGGCGATGGCGAAGGGTGCAGAAGCTGCCATAGTTGATGTGAGTGACAACGAGGCTGCTGCTAAACTGGTGAGTGTGTTGTTTCGGTGGTATGCTAGTTTCGTTATTTTTTCAAGCTAGGGGGGGGGTGGGTTCCGATTCTTTATTTGGGATATTTGCTGATCAATTGCTTGAAAATATGATCCTGAGCCAAGTTACACATCTGTGTTGAAGCTAGATTTTGATTATTCTGGCTTGAAAAAACTTCTTGGATTAAGTCACAAAGTTTTAAACAAGTTGTTATTATCAAAAATGTGATTTTGCCGCATGCAGATCATGCAATAACCTTAGTTAGATGGTTTAATGTAAGGGGTCGAAATCCTTTGCTCGAAGGACACAATGGATGGTTCAATAAAAATGAAGAAAATATTTATATAACAAAAAGTTTAAATAAAAAAAAATTTTTGACGTCGTTCGTTTCGTTGAACTGACAAATTTGTGAATTTTTTATAAGTCGGAAAAACATTTTAATTGAAACTTCCTTCTTTGAAATAAAAAATCGTATTTCTATTAAAAAAAAGTTTTTGTTTAAAGCGCAATTAAAATTCACGAATAAAATAGCAAAATGTAAACCGTCACACAAACATGTTTGCGACGACGATTTTTTTTTTCTCCGCGTTTGCAGTTCAAGAAACCTCAGGAAGCGATTTCAACGAAGCCGATCGTGATCATACGAGGGAAAGACGTCGGCCTGTTTACCGAGTTGAAAATGCTCGAGTTTGAGACGCACGCCAAGATATTCACCAATCAGGAGAGGGAAAGAGCTAGCCTCGAAGTTGGAATTTTTCTTGTGTTGGCACTTTGTTTGGATGGTTGTTGTTGTTGTTGTCTGTGTAGTTGTGTATTTGTGTAGTGCTTCCTGTGTTTGTTGTTTAGTATGAGAGAGGTTGTTGTTGATGTTGATGTGACTGGAGTTCTTAGTGGTGGGTGTGTGGAAAACTTGCTTCTTCTTCTCTTTCGAGTTAAGTTATTGACTTGTACAGTTTTATTTAAACTCTTGCATTAATTTGGTAAACTTACACACATTTATTTGATCAATCACACTCATCTATTCTTTCATTCACTCACTCATACTCATTCATTCATTCACACACACACTATCTAAGACATACAAACACATACATATACATACAGACAACCACACGTGGGCAAACAGACATACAGGCAAACACTCACAGGCATACATTCAAACACACACGGGCAAACAGGCAAGCACACATAGACATACAGACAACAACACAGAGGCATACAAAAAAACTCACATACACATATCCTTCCACAGGCACCCACCCACCTACCTACCTACCCACCTACCTACCCACCTACCTACCTACCTACCTACCTGTTCAATCATAATTGACACATTTTCTCATTTCAGGATAGTCACAAGGACTATTACACAATTTCCATATTTCTTGGCACTCTCCTTGTTCTCAGTTTAATTTCCATTGCTGCCATTCTCAAGGTAGTTTCGTTTTAATGTCTTACTTTTTTTTCCATTCCTTTCGTTGTATTGTCCACTCTTACTCTCTCTTTCTTCCCTTTTCTCTCTCTCTCTCTCTCTCTCTCTCTCTCTCTCTCTCTTTCTCTCTCTCTCTCTCTCTCTCTCTCTCTCTCTCTCTCTCTCTCTCTCTCTCTCTCTCTCTCTCTCTCTCTCACACACACACATTTTTTAACTTTTGTTAACTTAACATATTTGTTACAACTATTGTTATTAATACTTTCAAATAAAATTTTATTTAAATGGTTACTGTTAAATATAACATAAAAATAATTATTTTTTTTTTTTAAATTTGACTTGTGCAAATTTTGAGTGTCCTATATTTTGTTATGCAGTTCAAGGGAAGGTGGCATAAGAAAGAGGTAGAAGCATTTTCTATATTTTTTTTCAAATATTTCATTAAAACTCAACCATTTTCTTTAAACTTGTAAAAATCTTCGATCAAACGTATACTTATTTGACTTCAAAATATCTTATTACGAAGCTAAAGAATTATGTAAAGGACTATAAACTACAATTAAAAAAAGCTAAAAAATTGAATGCAAAGGTTTCGAAAACTTTAAAAACTCCTAAGATGATTCTGATAGTTGACAGGATGGCATTACAACATGATGATGGAATGGTTAAAAATAGGTGACTGTTGAAATTGGCAATGTGATTTTCAGTTTTTTTTAGAATCAGAATGCATTCAGTCTTTGCAAATTACATACTTCGAGAGATTCTCGTTCTTGTCTTGGTAGCGTTGATAGTAATGTTCCAGTTGTTGTTGTTAAGGAATTGTTTTATTAAATTGTTATTCACTGAACAACCGAACCTGAGACGGTCATTTATAGGCTCCCACCCACACCCCATTGCCTTGCAGACTGGTGACGCCAGCGGGATTCGGACTGTCAACTCGGGTCTACAGGCGAATGAATGCCTCATCGCTATACCACCAGCGTCAGCCCGTGACGTGATAATATAACATTGTTATTACATTCGTACGAATTCTTTGTTCGCTCCCTCAGCCTTGCGCCACTCAAATAGCGAAAAGAGTTCTGAAGTCCATGGAGACGAGAAAGTTCAACTTCTCCGATCAGTGGTTCGTGACAGAGAGTTGTGCCGTCTGCCTGGAGGAGTACGTACCTGGACAGGTGTGCAACTGTGTAATATGGTATACATGTGATTGGGCAGGTGTGCATGGTGTAATATGGTATACATGTACCTGGGCAGGTGTGCACAGTGTAATATGGTATACATGTGATTGGACAGGTGTGCAACTGTGTAATGGTAGACATGTGATTGGGGTTTATGTTGGAGTATGGTATATACATGATTGGGGCTTATGGTGGAGTATTATGGTATATATACGTAAACTGATCTTTTAGCGTTTTTTTTTTCTGATTTTTAGAAGAGAGCTTTTTTATTGATAGACGGAATTGGGCAGTTAGTGTTTACAGTTGTATATGACAGGTTCAATTCAATTGGAGCTTTATTGAATTTAGTTAACTTATTTTTCTTCTTAATATTAAAAACGAAATAACGATTAATTATTTGAAGGAAGTGAGAATACTTCCATGCAGGCACGAGTTCCACAAGTCGTGCGTCGACGGCTGGCTCATCAACAGGAGAACTTGTCCGCTTTGCCTCTCCAACATACTCGGTCAGTTCGCTTTTGCGTTTATTGAGATTTAGCATATGCCTTATCAAGACAAGTCTTGCTCAAGGCGAGAGAGGGAGAGTACTTGCAAAGGCAGCCATTTATAGGCGCCTACCCCTTTAGCAAATGCGAGTAAACTCCTTGCTTAAGGGAGTTACGCTGGTGACGCCGGCGAGGTTTGAACTGCCGACCTAACGATTGACAGGCGACCGCTCTACCGCGTTTAATCGTTCGATTTAATTGCTCTTAGAACTTTTTCTCATTGGTCGTCCGAAATGCTGAATAGCTTTAGATCTTCTCTCATTGGTCGTCTGAAATGCTGAATAGCTTAAGAATTTTTCTGATTGGTCATCTGTTCCTGATTTAAGGCAGTTTTTTTATTGTTGCAGCATATGCCTTTTTTACATTTTTTACAACAGCTCACTAATGAATTAAAATATTTATTCAGCAAAAGCTCATAAAAAGAATAACTGATCGCACGCACACGTGTGTGCAAACCCGTTCTATTCCGCAGATCGTCCGAACGGCGCAAGGGACGGCTACATATACACCAGCAAGCAGCCGTCCTGCCACTCCGGCAGTTCCAATTACCGTCGCAGGTACGACGTCATCGACGACGCCAGCGACGGCGACCAACTCGGGTATCGGCAAGATTACTACCACCACGGCGATTCGTTCGTGGGCGGCTACATTTCCGAAGGCGGCGGCTTCGACGGGGTGGTGGGCACGTACGAATCGGGGGTCGGGTTTTCCACCCGGGCTCTCATCGCCGACCAACCTCAAGATTTCATCTACAGAGGTCATATGGGTGTAATCGAAGGTCAAGGTTATTACCACGGAGATGACCCGGACTCTGCAGAGGAGGTCGGATCCGGCTGTCGGACCAGCTTCGGTTTCGACAGGGCGAGTGCTCGTGAGAGGCACAGGAGATTCTCAGGTAGACGTTCCGTTTCTTCCTCCTCTTATTGGGGCAGTGGATCGAGATCGCTTAGGTCGAGGCGGGGCATCATACCCGAGTACAGCAGACTGAGGATCAAACCGAGATCTTCGCCCACTGCAGAACAGCACGAGCCTCCCAGCTTTGACAAAACTCTGCCTGCTATCAGTTCAAGAGATGCTGCAGCTCCATCTCCACTTCTGTCAACAGCTGCGACCCAGCAACTACAGGTGTTGCCGCAGCAACACGTGCAACAACACGTGTCTCCTGTCCGGGTCGTGCTGTCGACGCCCGAGCAACAGTCGTCGACGACGCTCCCGCGCTGCAAACGACTGGAGCAGGCTTCGACCAATCACGGCAAAAAGAAACGACCCCCCTGCTGCTCATTGGACGACGAGGACGAGTTCATTTGGAGAAGTTCGTCGACTTTTTCGACCGTCCTCGCTCTCAACTCGGGATCTTACCGGTCTGCCATCAAGTCTGGATGCATGGGAAAGTTTGGCGATGGCTCGTTTCATTTAAAAGAAGAAGTGGGTCACAATCGTGCAAGGATGAACATCGGGGGCATCCACGGCTCCTCCTCCTCCTCTGGAAATAAAACCAATCCGACCGAGACGGCAGACGAACCCGACAAATTTGCTCAATTTTCTCAAAATGACGGCTTCTGTAATAGCGGGAAACAGTCGGGAGTGGAAGTTTCCAGTCACTACCACACCCTACCGAGCAGGCGTTACCATCATCACCATCATCGCATATATTCTAAATGCTACCAGCAGGCAGATGAAGTGAATGATCAGACCACCACGGAACAAGCTCACGCCGCTGCGAAGAAAGATTCTGCAATCATCGAGGACGTAGTGGTTAACGACATCGGCAAGATCGCGGCAGATCCGAAGCTGCCGAGGAAAAAGTCATCGTTCCCAGTCGAGGTGAACCACGAGAGGTATCACAAGTCGAACCTCATCCAGTCGTGCTCGACTAAGAAGTACGACGCGGATCACGTCGCCGCTGACGAGTCTACGTCGAAGAAGTCGGACGAAACGAAGGTCTCGGAGAAGGGAGAGCACAGGTCGACGTCTCTTGCTCAAATTGACGAAAACGCGAAAACTCTGAAGGGCCTGTCCCCGAAGGTCGTCAGCATCTCGAAGCAGCCTGTTTTCATCGACGATCGTCTACAGTGCTCCCATCCTTCTCATTATCACAGGAGATCCTCTCAGTTCAAACAACCGACCGGCATCGCTCCGACTCCGGGCTCCTGTCCTCCTTGCACGTCTACCAGTTCTCCTGCTACGGCGGCAGGCGCTCAGTCCCAGCTGAAGCACTTGGCGACGAGATCGAACTCACCGTACACTGCCAACGTCATGCTGCCACTCTCAGTGCAGACCATACACAGGACTCAAAGGTTTTTCGCTGCCCCCTCGTCGAAGCACTCGCTAGGGGGGGTACAGTCGAAATCCATCCAGCCCGTGACCTCTCTCTTTTCTAACAAGCCTTTGTCGACGTATCTGGGCAGCAGCAGCAGAGGAGGGGAGAGTGGAAGGACCGGTGAACCGTCTCGAGAATTCGGAAAGGTGGGCAGGTCTACTCCGAAAAGTGAAGATAAATTCAAACAGCATGACGCGTCGGAGGGTTCGGCCGCAGCCGTGGGGGTCGGTCTGATGTCTGCAAAGGCGCCGCCGAATGTTGTCGATAAGAATCTTTGATGTAAATTAGCAAATCTTATTCCATCAGTTGAACACTGTTGTTATTTTTAAACATATTTCATGAACGTTAGATCTCGCGAGGTCACGCGATAATAAGCCATTATCTCGGGAATGATGGCGGCTCGCGTCGGATTCCCGTGGTCTGCCCATATGGGGGCGTCGAGAAACCTTTATTAGAGCTGGTTCGTGACTCTGAAATGAAAGCATTTTATTTTTCAATGGAACGTGAGATATTTTTAATCATTTAGAGTCAACGTCACCGTAGCAACTGACACGGACGTAACTGTTGTTTTTCAAACAGAATATTACGCTGTTTTGTTTTTTTTCCTTCTATGGCTGCGAGTTGTATTTTTCATTCGGGTTTCGGGAGCTCCAAACGAAAGCTCGTTGGTTCTGCTCCCGTTTGTGCACCAGAGTGAGAGTGCTTCTGGTGTCGTATGCTTGTACGTCTGTGTGCTTGTGATTATGTGTGTGTGTTTGTTTTTTGTGCTTGTGGTTCTGTATGCTTGTGTATCTGTGTGTTTGGGTCTGTGTGTTTGTGTGTTTGCGTGTCTGTAGGCTTGTTTTTCGCCATGGGGTCTGCAGAGAGACAAGGCTTTTCCCATCTGCTGCAGGCTTATATAGTTTGAAATATCGGGAGCATCTGTTTCCTTCGGGACGGGGATTTGATTGTTGTATGGTAGTCAATTGTTTCATTGTTTTCTTTGCAGTTTCTCTTGGAGGTATTTGTTTATCTACTTGCCTGGATCTCTGTATATTACGTTTGATTCCGAACGAGATATTCCAGTGATATTGTTGTACTCGCTCCTTTCTCTTTCACTCAGTAAATTCCGGTTTTCGTTTCAGAAGAGCTTTGGCTTGTCGTTTGAGACGTCGTTGCTGTTGTTGTTGTTGTTGTTTTATACATTTCTATTTTTTAAGTCAATCAATAAATTTCGTCTGTTCACAAGAGGATGTTGTGAGGATGACACTATGTGCGTGTACATACGTACGTACATTCGTGCGTGTGTGTAGTGTACGTACGTACGTGTGTTGAAAAAATTTATTTGTTTCTCCGCTTCATTTGAGCTTAATTATGAATCGAACATTTTGTTTTGTTTTTTTTTACTGATTCACGTTCTTGTTTTGCAGTTATAGCAGTATTCCACATTCATAGTTTTTGATTCGTTTATACCGATTATAATGTGTTTGCCGAAGAAGCCATCATGTTCTTTCAATCCTTCATCTATTCATAAATACACACACCTACACACACATACATATGAATGCATATATATTTATTGTTTGAGTTATATTTATTATTCAATTCCATTATTGTAAACTTATTTCTGTATATCCATTTCATAAGTATTTATATTTGCGTATTTAAATACTCAATACGTTTTTTGTATTCCATTTTCTTTGCTTTCTCCTGCCAGTCGTATGAATACGTATGTGGACGGTTGATTTCATCGTATCACCACAGAAGTGACGGACGATGAGCGAATTTGTTAAGTTTTATATATATATATATTGTTTTGTTTGTAATTTTATTTCCTGCATCAGCTGTTTATTTTGTTGTTGTTTTGTTGTGTCTATGTTTTCACAGCTGTGTTGCTGATATTACAGACCATCACTACAACCTTTTATACAAATCATTTTTTCACTGCCAGACCGGTTTTAGCTAAATGCCACATCCTTGATGTGGGACTCCCCCCAAACCCGACCAACAACCCGTATCTTACGATTTAATTTCGATGACACTGCTCCCAAACCCGACCAACAACCCGTATCTTACGACTTAATTTCGATGACATTTCCACGCTCGTAAACATGGGATACCGCTGTATTACATCGATAAGTCCTTTACGAGGATGTTACCAGCGATATCTCTTTATCTCTCACTGCCACGCGGCGCGAGGTCGTAAAGCTATTAGCGTGAAGAGCAGAAATTTCGTGGACGCCAAGTTTTTTTTTTTATCGGACAAAATTTTTTTTTCCTTTTACGCTAGTTTGAGTTGTTGATTTCTGCGAGGGAGTTTGTTTGTCTCGTTTGTCGTGAGGTTTGCGTCATCGTCGTTGTTGTTGTCCGTCACCATTTCGGTCTATCTCGATTATATAATTTTTGTTTTTTTAAATAACCATTTTATCGATCGTCATTTACACGACGTCATCCGGAGATAAAACTTAGTCGTTATATAATCATCGTTGTCTTGGTTACCAGATCATCGAATTCATCGTCTGTGGAGTTGTGGAGATGTTCGAGTTACGTATATATACATATATATCTTGTAACAATTAATTCAATTAATAAGCAAGAACAATCATTTTTTTCTGATGTTGTTGATGATGATTTTGTCGGTCGGTGTACTGGTGATTTCTATATGATAATAATCTAAATCTGGTGATTTCTATATGGTAATGATCTAAATTAATTAGCCACGCACAGTAATTTGAAATGAGGATAGATTTCAAGGATGGAAAAAATACCGCGATTTGAGTTGAAACTGAAACTCAGCCTCGGAAAAAAGGAGCAGTATAAATGAAAGGACAGCAAAAAAGCTTCAACTGCTACAAAATTCAACTTGTGGCTGTAATTTACGACTTTTTGAATTGCTCGGAAAGTTGAACGTTTGAGATTTACCTGTAGTGAGTTTCTTGAATTATAGCGACAACAACCACCAAAAAGGCTCATATATAGTTACCTGAGTTATTCTGTATTTAGCTACTTGTTTTGATGGTCTTGCTTTTTTAGGTTGACAGGTGATTGGGTACCTGGTGTAGGTAGAAGGATGTCAGTTTGTAATCGGATCAACTGCTTTACGGCATGCACGGGTGAGTGATTTGTGTTACTGAGCCGTTAATGAGGACTACAATACAGAATGATTATATTTATCTGTGCTTTGTTGAATTGTTTGATTTGGGTTAGACCGACTGATGCGTTGTTGACATCAATGTGAAAATACAGTTTTTAGAAACATTGTCTGCAAGACAACAATGCCATTACAAGATTGACAGCTAGAATCTCTGTCAGACCGTCAAAATTGAAAAGCAGAGTGCACCAGATGAACCCCGATATGTTATTTTTTTCAGTACTTCTTTTTTAATAAATTTTTATTATAAAACGTTTATTATAAAAAATTCTTGACTTTTCCTTGTAAACGACACCATTTTCCCAAGAAAACTTCTCCAGTCTTAATTGTTACTTACCGCTTGCTACGTGTCTTTTCTCAAATATTTAAGGAGACCTTTTCAAGTTTTTATTGTTTTGCATCAACAATTCACGATAGGTACATATTTTAGTTTTGAAATCTCCGATGATAATTTAATAAAAAAACAAAAGAGATTGTGAGAAAGAGAGAGAGGAGAAGAATGCCACAGTAATGATGATTTCAGGAGTTTCCTGGAAAATGGGCATAAACCACACAGATTAACTATTATAATTCATCTGCATAGATTAATTATAGGGCTGTTAATAACTTTTAAACTTTACAGCAGTAATTTATCACGTCTGAAAAAGTCCAACGAAACCTGACCAACTTGAGGTATAACCTAGGTCATTGGACATGTTAATGATATTAAAACAAAGTTTTTAAACCAGATGCTTTTATGTTATTAAAACTAAAATTTAAAAATCAAGTATTCTAATTTTTTGTTGGCAAAATTATTTACTTATTGAATATTGCATTGTCATCAAGCAAGAGCTTGTATGCATGCACAATTTGAAAAAATAATAAAAGAATTGTGACTCAAAAATTGTTTGGAAAAATATGAACAGATATTAGAAGTTAATAAAAGCATTTATATTATACTGCCGATGATGGCGATGATGATGGTGGTGGTGATGATGATGGTGGTGGTGATGATGATGGTGGTGGTGGTGATGGTGATGATGATGGTTGATGCTGATTAAAATAATGATGACGAAGCAGATATAGGTAATTGAAATTCATAGGTCGATCAGCTGTAGCCAATTTAAATACCTATATTTGTTTCAGATTATCCGTCCATAATTCTGTTTTGGAAATGATATCGCTGTAACGTTGATTTGGCTTTTGTATAAATTAGTCGCTCATTAATAGCGTGGACTTAAGGCTGAACTGAATAAGAAGAACATAAATAGACTAAGGTTTCCTTAAATCTCTCTCTCTCTCTCTCTCTCTCTCTCTCTCTCTCTCTCTCTCTCTCTCTCTCTCTCTCTCTTCTCTCTCTCTCTCTCTCTCTCTCTCTCTCTCTCTCTCTCTCTCTCTCTCTCTCTCTCTCTCTCTCTCTCTCTCTCTCTCTCTCTCTCTATCTCTCTCTCTCGGAATGCTGGAGCGTGTCAATTTTACACTGAAATATGAGTAATAAGGATAATCTGTATTTAATTTAATTTTGTTCTTCATGGGTAACTTGATATATGCTTCTAGGCAACTAGAAAAACGGAAAAAGTGAAGTAGTGAGTGAGTGAGTGAGTGAGTGTGAGTGAGTGAGTGAGTGAGTGAGTGAGTGAGTGAGTGAGTGAGTGAGTGAGTGAGTGAGTGGGTGGAAACGGAAAGAAGAAAGAGAGAGAGATTATTTTGTCGAATGAAATCTGGAAAATAAAACAAGCAATTGAGAGCTGACCATAACAAACTGCAAGTATTTAGTTACAGCAACATCTTCCAGCTTAAACCTCTTGACTAATTTTGCACACACATACCCACAAACACACGCACATACCCACAAACACACGCACATACCCACAAACACACGGACCATACCCACAAACACACGCACATACCCACAAACACACGCACATACCCCACACACACATACCCACAAACACACACATACCCACAAACACACCACACGCACATACCCACAGACACATTCACATACCCAAAACACACACATACCAACAAACACACGCACAAACTGTATAGTTCTCATCATCGATTGTTCACACACGACGACAGTCCTGCCCTCTATTGTCTCAAACGAGTCTAATCCCGTCTTTGAAACTTTAATTCCCCTATTGTCAAATGTTTAAATGTCTTTTTAAAGAATATTTAGAAAAAAAGAATATAAAAAAAAGAATGTTAAAAAAATACGACATTAAAGTTGTTTCTAATTCTTTTTTTTCAGCCCAGATTGAACTTTAGCTTCAAGTTAAAACCAAATAGGTGTAT
>OZ022247.1:2701451-2703951 GCA_963978895.1 Erpobdella octoculata
GTCTTCACAGCAACTACAGGCGTCTAGCAGCTCTCTCCGTGCCGGAAAAAACACTTTCAGACAGCACGAACAGCTGACTGACGACAGCTACTGCAGCAGTAGCAGCTACCAGCAGCAGTCGCCAGGACAGTCTGCACATGCGAACGTGCCCAGAAAGCAGCGTTCGAGACTGACGCTGAACATCAACAACAACTACAGCCAGCAGAGCATCTGCCCAACCGTTGAATACATCTATTCTAAAAACTTCATCGACAACGACCACAGCAATTCGAACGCCCGCAAAAACTGCAGCAGCAACAACAACAACCAAGTCAACAACAAAGCACCGGATATCGTCCACAGCTCCACTCCAAGGTACAAGAGACTGACCGTTGGCGAGCGTAAGACCGGCAAGGTCATAGAGCAGCTGTGGCTGCAGCAGGCCCCACCTGTTGTCAAAAGTAAAGGGTTCGATGCCCGGGCCGAGGCGAAGCTCTTTGAAGCCCACGAGGGAGTTTTCCTTGTCGACCCCAGTACTGGAATTAAGTACAGAAAGGACAGTTTCTTGGAAAAGTTTGTCTCTTTGATGTTATAATTAAAAAATATGTTAATTATTATTTGTGGAATTAAATATATACGATTTATTTTATAATTTTTTTCAACTGTCTGACGCAGTCCTTTCCAGTCTTGCTGGAGCTTATGTGACTTCTCAATTCTGCTAAGTGATTGAAACACCATGCCTAATGTTTCCTCCAATTTTTTTTCACACTTGAGTTCCAACAACAAAGCTAATCCCTTACTGAATTTCGTTAACGCCATTTACAACAATAGTGACATTGATACAATCACGACACCATGCATTTGTGAACCTTCCGATTCCCACGACCACTTTCTAAGTTTCTTGAGCCGTTACTCTGGTAGGAGCTAAAACAAGAGCCTGGCATTTCTTCAAGCCAGAATCCGGCCGTCGCAAAACAACTGCTCTCTCAGTGCCTGATTACTGATTAAGCTTGTGCAATGACATTACTTCTCTCGGCAGATAGGACAGCATGGCTCTCTGCTGAACAGCAAATGACTCGACAAGACCACACGTTTATCTGCCTCGGAGAAGCCCATCACTCACTCGAACTCGTGTCATCAAAGCTATCAACCACTTCAGACAAAATGCTTGCACCACGACCACGCAATTGAACCTTGTTTCTGACGCGCGCCTCTCAATCAGCAGGACCAACATCACTTCAACACAACTCCTCGATGGCCTGCTCACGAAATCCATGCTGGTCCCCCAAGTATTCCTTCGCATCTACAGAAGTCAGTCGCAATCGGACGCTGGCACCACGTGCCTCCAAAACTCTTCTATTGGTTTCGAAAACTCCAAAAAAAGATCTGATCGAGACCAACAACGCTCGGCCTCGGCAACTTTGCTGCCACAAAACTGGTTTTAACTTATTTTCTTTGCTCTCTTCGTGCTCCACCTGATTTTTGTGTCATCTGTCCGGCTGTTATCTGTCACATGCTCTGAGACACAGCTGGTGGAGCCCGGTTCAGACTGGATGACATTGCAGCAACCTACAACATTTTTCCACCAGCAACACACTGGTCTAGAACCGTGTCCACCACTGTTTCAACCGTTTCTGTGACCAGACTCTCAACAGCCGTTGACATCCACACATTACTCTGCCAAATCACTGCAAGAAGATCTCCTGTTTCCATTCATTTTTTATTGTTCACTGACCCGACCCAACCGCCAAAACTTAATTCGATCTTATTCAAAAAGTTGTTCAAAGGGACGCTTCGTCCAGATCATCCGGATCAAAACCTTCCTTTATATTTCAGACCTAGTGTTCTTAGCTCATGCCTCAACTCAGGCACAGAAGATAGTTCAATACTTTCAAAATCATTCCTTTCAGATTCCACTTGGCCCACTTGTGACACCAAACGTAACGCCAATGGTTTTAGATTTATCGGATGATAATAAGCATGCAACTAAAATAATACAAGTTTACAATTACAAAAGTTAAAAACAGGTCCAATTAAATACTTATGCAAGTCTGAAATAATAATTACAAATGCTAATCAAATGAGCTTTTTCAGCAGTTTATACTGTCAAATCCTTAAATTCCTTATCCGTATTGTTCTTTGATTTCTGCTATTAGGAAAATGATCAGTGAAATTAAAAAATGAGTGTATATACTATATATGATGGAGTTGATGTTTACCTGTTTTGAAATTATAATTTTGCTACTCGTGCATCTCTCACGAAGCCATCAAGCATTCAATATGATTTATTATTGTTGATATTATTATATTATCATATTAACATAAATATAACTACGAGTTTTGTGAGAATAATAATAATGATGGTGATGGTGATGATGATGATGATGATGATGATGATGATGATGATGATGATGATGATGATGATGATGATGATGATGATGATGATGATGATGATGATGATGATGATGATGATGATGATGATGATGATGAAGATGATGATGATGAAGATGATGATGATGAT
>OZ022247.1:2708951-2756451 GCA_963978895.1 Erpobdella octoculata
CGTAATCACAGTTGTATCGTGAGATAAAGTACATTCCGGGAAAACTTTTGAAGCAAAATTCATAACCAACAGCAATTGAATAAATACTTTTGGGCTATTGCTATATTTATACATCATGTTTAATAATTTGAAAGTTAAACAACGAGTACTAGACAGCAACGTCGACTAAATTAATTCGAAACTTCAAATTGTTTATAAACATAATCTACGACGTCATCAACCGAACAAATTTTAAGTGGTTTTAAATTCAACAAAGGTCTTCTTTTTATTACGGTCGGGTAGATATCTGAAATAAACTTGAAATACATTTTGTAGAAGCAAATGATAGAATTTTTTGATACATCAAAATATGTTTATTAATATTATAATACATCTATGCCCCTGTTACATCATTTTCCTGTTTTTTAGTGGTCCTTGACGGACTTGTAGAAAATAGCAGAAAAGGGTTACACATAATGTCTTCATTTATTATTATTTATAATAAATTATAAAACCATTCTTAAAAAAAACCCAAATACGGTTGTCAATATTACAGTATTGGAGTCATAAGTAGTATCTAAAAGAAACGGTTTTATAAGTACTGGAAAAACTTTCCGTTGCTGAGTTGAGGGGGAGCTAGGAAAATGGAGGGCTGAACAGTAAGGGAAGACAGACCGAACTTGAGGACACACGTAGCATTGAAAGTCACGTCACTGTAATGCGACCAAACAATTATTTCCACTACCGATTCAATTATGCGATAATCGCATTCTAGTGGAAAGGAGGAAGGGAGTGGGAGAAGGGCTGAGAGGATTGAAAGGGGTAGTAGATCAGGTAATAGAATTTGGAACAGAAAAATAGTGAAGAATGGGTGGGGTATAAGGGGTTATGTAGAATGAGGGAGAGAGAGAGAGAGAGAGAGAGGAGGGGGAATGATGAGGGAAGAGAAAGCAGAAAATATGTAATGATAGTAAGGAGTGGGAGAGGGTAGTGTTATAATGTAGTGGGGGTGGAGTAGCAAACACAAATTTGCGTGTATCGCTAACAGCACGTACCTCGTTATTCTACATAAAACGCATTCACCTTTTAAAGTGGTATTTAATTTTCAAAGTTTCAGATAAACAACCTGGGTTTAATTCCTTCTCGAGTCAAGTTTATGCACTTTGTTTTATAGATATGTGTATGTATGTATTTGTAAGTGTGAACATATATATATATATTTATATATATGTATGTGTGTATGTATGTATTTGTATGTTTGAACACATATATATATGTATGTGTGAATGTATGTATTTGTATGTGTGAACTATGCAGCGAAGGATCTAGGATTTTCTGGTGGGGGGATGATCTAACCAAAACTTGAAAAGAGATTTTTTTACAAGTTACGAAACAAACAGTATGCACAAAGACAACATTCAAAACAGAAGTCAAATTTCTAGAATAAAAAATCTACAGTGCAAAATCAAGACGCCTATTCTTGCTGGCTGCAAATCTATCAATAACATTATCTGTGTTCTAAAGGCAATGCGCTATGGATATATAATAATGTTAGGCAAGTTAAACGCTCATCTGTGGTTCTGTTCAGGGGCGCAACCAGAAAGAATGCTGGAGGTGCTGAAGTTCGAAAAAGGAAGAAAGCCCGCCACAGGCGAAAATTTGTTTGACTATCTTCAGTCTGCAGTCTTTTTTTGGTATCTTTAATAATTTATTAATGATAGAAAAAGGAACAAAAAACCGCCTAGTGTATATATATATATATATATATATATATATATATATATATATATATATATATATATATATATATATATATATATATATATATATATATATATATATATAGATATATATATATAAGATTATGTGTGTGTAACTTATGCATTGCGACACCATTCATCCGATCGTAATGAAATATTTACACAAGCTGAGAGTCAATGGAGGAAGGTTTGATTGAAAAAAATTGAAATCGGTCACAAAATGAACGGAGCGGAGCGGGAGAGTGAGCGGGAACTATATATATATACATATTTACATATACACAAACATATACATAAATGAGCGAAAAAGGGAACGGAAAAGCCACTGAGAGCGGGAAAGGAAAAGTGACCGGGAACGGGAAAGCAAGCGAAATCGGAAAAGCGACCGAGATCAAAAGAGCAAGGGGAAAGAAAAAGTGACCGGGAGCGGGAAAGCTACCGGGAGCGAGAAACCGACCGGGAGCGAAAAAGCGACCGGGAACGGGAGAGCAAGCGGGGAAGGAAACGGGAGCGAGAGAGACAAGCATAAGAAAACCTCTAAAAATCCCGGCAACGCAGGGCACCCCGCTAGTAGCATATAAAATTTTTGTTAGTAATCTAGTGGAGGGATGCATCCCTCCCTCCCCCTGTATCCGTCGGTGGAACTATGTATGTGTGTATGTATGTTTGTATTTGTATGTGTGGCAAGTAACGAATGGTGCTTTATTTATAGCTCGTTCACAAATATCGCTTGTGATCAAGCAGATATTTTAGATCAATCAATTTTTATTAAATTAATGATTTGATTCAATATAATAGTGTTGTTAATTGTTATTATCCACTGTACTGTATTGGAGGTCGTAGTGGTGATTAATGAACGTACCTGTAACATGGAAACAATCAGGCACACCTGTTGCTGCTTGATCGTTTATGGAGTTTACGTTCATATGCTAGCTTAACATTTAGTAACTATATGCGTGTGTGTATGTGTGTTTGTGTGTGTGTGTGTTTGTATGTATGAATGTGTGTGTTTATATGAATGTGTGTGTGTTTGTATGTATGAATGTGTGTGTTTATATGAATGTGTGTGTTTGTATGTATGCATGTGTGTGTTTATGGTTGTGCATCTTGTACCGCGCGTAAATGTTTTCATTTATACGGAGGTATCTGCAATGCAATAGTGTTTCGACCTTTCTCGTTGTGAACTATGGTTCAACTCCCCCCAACTTTTTTGACATTTTTGTGCAACGATGGGAAAAGTTCACGGACTGACCTCCGTGTGTGGCTCTCGGCATAATTCCGGTTAAACCCAGCACCGGGGCTATGGTGTGAGTGAGTGGCCCCCCAATTCATTAATGGGGCCCCTGACTGTCATACTGGATTTTTCTCCAAAATTTTCGATGACTGCAGAGAGGGTAACCTGGTCGTTTCTAATTAAAAAAAAATTCTTTGTCAAAAATGATCGATAGACGGAGGGGGCGGAAGAAAAGTGTGATGGGTGGTCGTAGATGGGGGTGTCATATGTAAGGACAGGAAAGCGGTTGCCCACTTTCTTTCTTTTTTTCAAAAATAGCTACGAAATTTGGACAAAGTTTGGGGAGAGAACCTACGACCACATCTCCAAAAGATGGAAAAATGTACCCTACTACCTCCCTCCCGATCACTAGCTATTTCTGGTAAAAAACCGTATAAGGTCTTGGAAAAAAACTTGGAAAAGTACCTACAACTCTAAAACAGTTTGTCCCCCATGCTTTTGCTGAAATAACGCTCATGGTCGTAGATAATTTTGAAGATTTTAAGAAATTTGTCTAAAAACCGTTCAACTTTTTTTCTTAAAAGCTAATTACCGGGAAAGAAGGGTAGTCCGTAAAGAGACCATAAGTTATTTTCAAGAGTTTTAGAAATTTTTGTTCAAAGTTTAATACCTATTTTTTCGAAAATATTTAGACTTTTGCTTGAATTTCCAGTCCGTTTTGCCAAAGTTTTAAGGCTTTTCTGCCCGATTCTTGGGGGACAACCACTCCCTTCACCCGGCCCTTACGTCTATGATGTTCATTACATATAGTCACCTGAATTTTGAGGACCTCTTATATCTTCCTGGGGCCTCCGGGGATTCAGGATGTGGTAAAACCGTGTCCTCATTTGATTTTCAGTTAACTTTAATAAACTGCGTGTTGTCGAATCACGTTCATTATTTAAGATTATTTTTATCGGATGCAAAACAACGATTTTGTTGTATTAAAATTTGTAAAGATATCTTTAATTTTGTTTTCACAGAGCCAAATCAATGAACACGGCAACGAAACCTAAACTACCGCAACTACCGCAACAACAACTACAGCAAGCGACGAATTTAGAAAATAAACCATCGACAATTCGGAAGGTTCTGACGTCACACGTGAGTCAACAAGTGGTGGTGGTGGTGATGATGATGATGATGATGATGATGATGATGATGATGATGATGATGATGATGATAATGATGATGATGATGGTGATGATGGTGGTGGTGATGATGATGATGGTGATGATGATGATGATGATGATTATGATGATGATGATGATGATGATGATGATGATGATGGTGATGATGAAGTTGTGTAACAGTTGAAGTCATAGTAGTGGTGATGAGGGTAGCTGTACTGATTTTGGTGGTAGTGACGGGGTGATGATGGTGGTGATGACGATGATGGGGGTAATGAATGGGGATCCTGTCACCACTGATGATAATGGTGGCGATATTTGGTGACAGTCGCGTTATTTACGCTTATACGGCCAGTCAGATGATATTGATTGCTCTTATAATAACTGTGGAGTACCGACCTAGAACAATCATCAGGACCGACGACTAAAAATATCAAATGAATAAAATAGACAAATAAATGGAATTACATCGCGTAACTATACGTTCGTTTTTATAACCGTTCCAATTGTATTGCACTTTAAGGTCATTACAAGAACGGATCAAGATGAACACGGGGATATCACGGATGGAGGTGCGATTCCCACTCCACCTAAAAACTACCAAACTAACTCGCTCTTAAAAGGTTACAATGGGACATATTTTAATTCATCAATATTAACGTTTATGCAAATGTTTTCGTGGCTAAACTCAATCACAGCAGAAGACGATTATGTCTGATATGATAACTAAGCAGGCCACTCGATATTTGTATCCTATAAATAGTTTTATTATTTACAAATACTCATCAAAAGTCAACTGCATATGGAACGGTTACTAGTGGTTAATGTGTGTGTGTGGTGTAAGATAGTTCTCATCATCAGTCAGGTATAACACCTGGTTACCCGTGGCAACAGTTTTCGTCAAGATCGGTCACATCATCTCGATCAGTCTTAGTTACAAATTGACATCTGTGACTAATTATGTTGAATACTGTTTATTTTATGATCTTGTAATCTATAGAATTCGTGTGTTTTCATTGGTCCATTTGTTCATTCAGTTCGAAGGGCAGCCACGACGATTGACCTTTACAAAGTTCTCGCTCGCTGCATGGGGTCATTCCAGTCAGGTGAGTTATTATAGATAGATCTGCAACAGATTCTTTGTATAGTAGTCATTGTATGTGTGTATACGTTTATACTGTTATTAATATGTATCTGAATTGGTAGGCTGGCTGATAGGATGAGTTAATGAAGGTAGTGATGAAAAAAGGAAGATCGAGAACCAGGTCTTATTAGTTGATCTATAAAAAAACATCTTGCAAGATTACTCTTTAAAAGATAACCTACCGAAAGTAAAAAAAACTCTTTTACAAGATAACCATTTACAAAATAACCTCCTACAAAATAACCTCGTACAAAGTAACCTCTTCAGAATAACCCTCTACAAAGTAACCCCTTCAGAATAAACCAGGCAAAAAAACCTATATTAAATAACTTTTACAATTGAACGGAGGATGACAACCCCTACAAAATAAAATTATTTACATTGTTGATAAGAAAGTGCCTTGAAACGTAATTATTTCTCTGCAGAATCGACATGTTGTGTGAAAATTATTTGATAACCGAAAGTGGGGCGACATGAAAGTAGCACGTAGATAACGATAATTTTCTTATAAACTAGTTACAACTTGCGTGGACTGTTCTAGATCTAAATCCTAATAGGATACTTAAGTAAAATTTCAAAGGGCATCATGCTATTTCAAATTACTGACTGCATGGGCCGATTTTTCGCGGCCCATTCCGTTTCATAAGCCAAAATAACAGGCCCGTCTAATTTGGGATCGGTTCAGTCCGTTTGTACAGACCTTAAATCCTCAGATACCTGGCAATAAATCTCGACCAGGCCCGTCTGAAGACCCTTAAATCACGGCCCCATCTCTTCAAAACCAGATTTTATTTTGTGTATTTGTCTTCAAACAGACACAGCACAAGAGCTTCAAATACCTGACACTTCAATTCTCTACGTCACCAGATGGGTGGATTTCTCCAACAAGTATGGTTTCGGTTTCCAGCTGTCTGACGAGAGTACAGGCGTTCTATTCAATGACACCACCAGAATGGCTCTACTCAAAGATTCCAAGTAAGTTTTGTTTTCGATATGTTCTATGTTTTGGGAAAACGTTGATAAAATCAGAAGTGGCGGCTTTTCTTTGCTAGTGCGCGCTGACGTGTAATAAAAGTTATTACGCAATTTGTCTTGTCAATGTCAGTCCTAAAGATCAAAAAAGTTGGCGATGCAATCGAAAAATAATATATGAAATTTAAAAAATCCGTCATTTTTGACGGGCTATCTCTAGTAATAATAACAATAACGCTATTTATATCCAATCATCAGGACTTTGAAATACGTCGGCTGGAGCAACTCTCAATCAACGTGGTGCTTACCAGACAGGAAATGCATGGCAGGAGAGTGCCAATCGAAACTTTCAGTGCTTCTTTTCGTCAAACTGTACATGTACAAGCGTCTCAAACCGAGTAGAATCGATTCTTCAGATACCTCAGCGGCTCTGACAAAAACAGACGTGTCCGCTGAGACAAACGAAGCTTTCTCCCGTCTCTCCTCCACTCTGTCTTCGGTTACTTCAACCAGCGTTACATCGGTCAGTGGAAACTTGAGGACTTCTTTCTGCTGCTCGGATCAAGACCTATCTACATCTTCGAGTTACACCGCCGAAGAAGAAGAGGACAGTGATTCTGGTGAGTTCGAGGAATCAGAAAAAAGGATGAAAATCTTCACAGTCGGTTCTACGACGGATGTGGGAAACGTGAAAGATCAAGTCATCAACTTTAATGGAAAGAACTTTCCTTTTTCTTCGCTACTGTCGCCATCGGATTCGATCAAAATTACGTCAAAAAGTGAATTGTCGCAAAAACAGCAGGATGGTAAGACAAATAGACATTCCCTTCCGTTGAGCACCATGAGAACTACTGTCACGAAACCAGCTAGTGCTTTGAACTCAACTGCTAACAACCAAGAGAAGAAGACCTCGTTGATATCAAAAACACATAATAATTTCCCCGATGAAACGCGAACAACC
Source organism: Erpobdella octoculata (assembly GCA_963978895.1). Taxonomy (NCBI): domain Eukaryota; kingdom Metazoa; phylum Annelida; class Clitellata; order Hirudinida; family Erpobdellidae; genus Erpobdella; species Erpobdella octoculata. The sequence continues at coordinate 2,716,171 of OZ022247.1, forward strand.
GGCAAGATAATGAAAACAAACAAAACAGAAAAAGAAGAAACGAGAACCAATTCAAGAAAAGATCAGTTTGCAATGAACGTCACCAGCTCAAGAAGCAGTGAAGAAACTGTCGACTTTACTTCCTCCTCGTCGACGACTCTCGGAAATTCTTCGACGTCCGTCGCAGACGCAGCCGCTTCGGCCGATGGAATATTTGTCGTCAAGTGGTTCAGGGAGGACGATGGTATTATCATGCAGATGAGCAATGGAAGTTATCAAGTAAGAATAAAATAATTTTGAAACGATATAAGTTTGACCTTTATAAAAGTTTTTTTCTCCTTTTAGGTCAATTTCTCGGACGACCACGCCAAGGTCCTGCTGAGTCGACAGAACGATGAGTACATCGTCTCCTTCCTACCGCACCAGGCTGTCGCAACGCCAAACGAAAAAGAAACTTCTGCCTCGTACAAACACACGAGTGGTAGAAAATCAGAAAACGGGAAAACGTCGATCCAGTCGGGTAAGAAACGAGGCGTGGCTGACGCTCCAACGAAACCAATTCACTACCTCCTTGTTGACATCTGCGAGAAAGGATGTAGTCCGCTGCTGGCCGATAAACTGAAAAACGTGAGACGGAAACTCTACAAGCTGATCAATTTTGAAGGACAAGCTGTTTGAAAACAGAATCTTTGTTAAGAACAGATTAGACTGGCTTCAACAAAATTTAAAAAAAATCAGTCAATCCCTGTGGCTAAAAAATGGGTAAGACTAACAACCAGACTCACATCGCACTGGTCTCTCTCAGACCGATTTAAATAATAAAAAAAACCTACATTGTATATATTTATGAAATTCCATTAACATCTTTTATTCAGTTTTTATACATCGTTTAACCAAAAGAACATCACTCGTTTATAGATTGTTCATCTGAAAAACAATTTACTCCTAAAAAAACAACTTTACTAAAGTTTATTAATAGATTTATTACTAGGAGCCAATATACTGGCAACAGCTAAACACATACATTTCCTAAATAAGCTTTTAAAAATAAATACATGTAAAATTAAATTAAAAACAAAATTGGAAAAATTAACATAAAATAATTCCTCTATAAAAATTTTTTACATCATCAAACGCGACGGCAACATATACAACAGGCCGATTTATTTACATGAGTCCCGCATGCAAGCCCACGATATCTCGTACGAACTCTCGGAAAATTTTATCCAATCCGTCCTTTTTATGCTGCTCCAGTCTCTTCCATGGATTTTGACTCTTCTAGTTTCTCCCTCATCAGACGATTTTGTTTTTTGATGTAAAGTTTGTGCCCTAGGAAATCGTAAATGATTTTACACTATTATCACACTGAATTTAAATAATTCAACACTACTAAATTTAGTATCGTTGGTGCTTAAACACACCTAAGCAGTTTTGTTTTCTGACTAGTAAACTACTTGGAATTGCCTTTGTGGCAGTTTTATAACACAACTTTTCTGTGTATCCGACAGAGCCACCTATTTGAAGGACTCTGTAACTTACCTCTCTAGCAAGGAATTAATTACAGGTAAGTAATAGTAAAAGAAAGCTTTAAAAAAGTTACAGGTTGTAATACAAGAGATACAAACAAATCCAACCTGGACAGTCGAGGAGCGATCGGAAGGCGGATGACTTGCAGCACACACGACACATGTCGAATACGCATTTGAGTCCCTTTAAAAGTTCATATTTAAAACAGAAGATTAAACATTTTTCAATCTTTAAAAGCTCACTGTAATAATAAGCAAGTCACAATCTATGTTATATTGTATTATAACGATATTGCAGATCATATAAAGGTTCCTTAGGATGGTTGTAGAATTTTAATATTATTTTTTTATTTTATGATAAAAAGAACTTAACTATTTTATAATTATTGCTGTTAAACAGCATCTAATTAAACACTTATGTAACACAGAAATAATCAATTTTTAAATGACAAACCATAAAGAAACAAACAGCGTTTTCTATATCCTTATTTATATAAATTCTTCGTAGGATGTTATTTAATGGGAAAATAATTCCATAGATAAACTAATTTATTATGAAGTGAAACATTTCATTGTAACATTTCAAGAGCCAACATATAGAATGGATTTAATCTATCCACAACATAACGCAAATATTTATATGACTCTAGAAGGACTAGTGATACAATCGCAACTGATAAAGCTGTAAAATTATATTGTTGATATAATTTAAGCTTGACTTAAAATAGGTTATCGCCATGTATATAGAATAAATATATCGGCCCGCCTGTTGTTTAGGAAGGCTTTTAGCAAGGCAGCCTAGTAGACCGGAGATCCGAAACAAAGAACTGAGAGTTACAACCGTATAGTAACTTGCTCATCTCCAATATATTTATTCTATATATATATGGTTATCGCCACGACAACCACACGAACCTTCGGATGACCGCAACCGCATATTTCGAATTTCTTTCTCTTCGGTTCCTGCGTCTGCTTCGGCGCGTTAATCTTTTTCGACTTCTTCAACTTTTTTCTAGAAGAATTTTCGACATCGCAACGTCCTTCCTCTTCTTCGTTCCGATCGACGATTTCGCTCGAGTTTTGCAGCGAGGCCGAAGAGAGGTTTCGTTTTTGACTCATTCGTTCGGGAGTCTGTCTGAAGGAAAAGTTGAATAAAACCGTTCGGCGTCGTTAAACTCTCAAAATGTCGTCTCGAATAAAATTTATAAAGTTCGTATGTCACCATGCACATATGTCACAACAAACTTATAAAAAAAGAAAAACTAACTCCGGTCGGACGTAGGGCTGGCAAATCCAATACGGAGGACTGCCGAACGAGTGAGGCTTAGATTCGTCGTAGATTTTCACGTCCGGCTGTTAAATGGAATTAAGGACATCAGATCAAAATATAGTCCCGCCGCGGTATGCAAACATTAAAGTTCGAAATTTTACTGGATAACGGGACCACCAAAGTGACACATGTAGTCACCAGGTACGATAATCCAGGTGTCTATCTACTTGATATTTTTCTGTGCCAAGGGCCACAGACACGCCCCAAGACACCAAGTGTAATCAGGCCACATGGATCAACCTATGGAGACAAACTTTGACTTACAGCACAAGCTTCTTCAACCTGTTCGACGACATTTCTGAACTCCTCAATGGTTTTACAAACGGCCAGAACATCCCTGATGTGTAGATGCCTGCTCAAACTGCAAATTAAAATAGAGATATAAATTTGACCATGTTTTAAAATCCATATAAACAGCTCTAGATGATGATATTACAATGTACTGTACGATACATAAAAAGGCACAACTCTTGACCACTGTTTCCTTCATAAGAAGCGCACAAAATATCAAATATATTCTTTTAATTTTACAAACCAGACACGAAAACTTACGCGTGATGGAGCAGTTTAAACAAATGTCCTCGGACGAAGGATGCCGGACAAGGAAACCTCTCTACGAGTTCCAAATATTCTCTAGACATTTGACAGATGGGTAACTGCCGCCCAGTGAAAAGGGCAGGGTCGTGGAGGTTGCCCTCTGCGGACATGACCCCCTGGACTCCCGTCACGGTGAGACAGCGATGAACGTCTGCCAGACTTTGTATGTTGCCGTTAGCAAAAACGGGGATGTGAACATTCTGCCTGAGCCAAAAAGTAGCAAAGGATTAAAAAAAAAATTGAAAAATCAAATAACTCGCTTTTTAAATAAAATCACACTTTTCAACAAATAGAGATGACATAAATTTATGCGATAATTTGCTTTTGTTGCATTGCACAAAAATAAACAAAGAAAATGTAAAAATATAAAACAATTGTCTTCATCTTGAGATATGAAAGCCAAACCTTTGTGACTTAGCAGAGAAGCCTCCATAGCAATTAATGAAATATATTTTATAGGACATCGTCATATCAACTTCAGAACGTCATCTGAAGTCTAATTCAAATACAAATGTCCGTGATTGTAACTCTTCAACAATAATAAATTGTCAAAGATAACGACAAAACAAAACATTACAGGGTATGAAAAAACATTACAGGGTATGACAAAACAGTACAGGGTATGACACCAGTGATTATTTCGTTAACAGTAATAGAAATTAAAACGATAATTATTAATTCTTGTTAACGAAAACTGAAACGAAAACTAGAATAGAAAGTCAAAACGAAACTGAAATAAAAATAAAAATTAGTTAGTTAGAACGAAATAGAAATAAAAATTATTTTTTTTTTCGAAACGAAATAGAAATAGAAATAAAAATTTATTTTTTTTTGAAACGAAATAGAAATAGAAATAAAAATTATTTTTTTTTTAGAAACGAAATAGAAATAAAAATAAAAAATAATTTGTTAAAACGAAATAAAAACAAAAAATATTAAAAACAAAATAAAAATTAATTTCGCTTCTATGGTACTTCCTTTTAACATGCCTTTGTCGCTATGAAATTGTTTATTCCTTTTCTATTGTATTCGTGTTTTGGTTTGTTGTTATTTATTGAGTCAGAAATGTCGAAAGCTGGCGTTGGTTTGTCGAAAATGTTTGCTGGTCGTAATAGCGAAAGTTTAGTTTGGAATTATTTTAAATATGATGTCACTACGAATAAAAGTGTTTGTCTAGCAAAAAAAGATAGTAACGTCGATGGTGCTATAAACCAGTGCGGTTTTCAACTGGCCGGTAAAAATCCAACAAACCTAAAGGTTAGTTAGGATATGGAAGACTTGGCAGAAGATGTGATACAGTTTTGGATTGCTCGACAGTCTATATATCTGCAACTTTCCCTCTTGGCTTTGGACATACTGGCAGCACCTGCTTCCCAGGCATATGTGGAGAGGATATTTTCATTATGTGGCCTTTTGAGCGGAGGGAAGAGACATAGACCAAAAAAAAACTTAGAAATGAGAGTTTTTTTAAAATTGAATAAACAGTTTCTCAATTGACTTGTGTTTAGTTACAACTGCAAAATAGAGAGATTACAAACGAAACTGAAATTAAAACTAGAACTATTATAAATTCAAAACGAAAACGAAACGGTAATAATAATTACTGATGCAAAACTAAACTGAAATTAAAATTATTGAAAAATTCAAAACTATAACGAAACGGTAATAATAATTCCTGATGCAAAACTAAACTGAAACTAAAATTATTGAAAAATTCAAAACGAAAACGAAACGGTAATAATAATTACTGATAATTACTGATTCAAAACTAAACTGAAATTAAAATTATTGAAAAATTCAAAACTAAAACGAAACTGTAATAATAATTCATAATGCCAAAACTAAACTGAAACTGAAACTAAATTTATTTCTGAAACGAATTAATCACTGTATGACACTCTTGAAATTTTATTACATATAATAAAGACGTCACAACATTACAATCTCACTAGGTACGATAATCCAGGTCTATGTCCCTAGCGAAGAACTACAATTACATTCAACCTACAAACACCGACATTAATTAAAACAACACTAATGACTTGCCATGCAACTGAATGAAAATACATTTGAAAAATGCATTTATCTTGCAGTAACTAATGTCATTTAGCATCTGGGACCTTTTGCATTAAATTCCTATATGATATTCAAATTAGTATCACAGGATAACGGGACCAACGCAGTGACACGTCCAGTCACCAGGTACGATAATCCAGGTATTTATCTACCTGATGATTTTTCTGTGCCCGAAGCCGTCAAGAAGCTACAAGACACCAAGTGTGATCAGGAATAATATAAACTGTTTGAAATAATTTAAACCAACAGTTTTTTTTTAAATTATAGCATTAAGAATTACAGTACAAACCTAACTGCAACAATGTGGTCCCAGTTTGCAAGACCCGTGTTGATGCCCTTTTGATCTCTCGTTCTGCCGTGCACTGTCAATAACTGAGAAGCAAACACACACACACGTTAAAAATCTAAGATTGTTCTATTTGTTAATAAAACTACAATATTTTATCGGCATTTTATATTATTATCATCATTACAGCCAGACTGTCATCTAAAAAATTTGCACTTGTTTAAATTCTAGTAATTTGCTCATTCTTTGAGCACTAGATCAGCTGTTACTTTCTAGAGGAAATACACTAAGAAACAATGATGCTACAATCCAAGTTTAGCGACTTAATGAAACGACAAAAACTGTAAATAAATTAGCAATTAATAAACTTAATAATTCTAATAAAAAAAAACTTAATAATTCTAAGAAAAGCTTAATAATTATAAAAAAAATTTCTCACCTGCGCCCCGGCCTTCTCGAGCATTTGAGCGTACCTGACCGTTTTTTCTATTTCGGGAAACACTCGAATCTTGCAAGTTATCGGCACTGTCAGCTCCCTGGCACATAAACTCACTAAAAAAAAACATTTATAAAGATAATGAAGTCGCCTGATGACACCACTCACATGTAACTAATAACTTTCAGCACACATTTTGATACATTGAATAAGTAAACCTAATATTTAATTAGATAAAACTGCATGATGTTTAATACTAGCAAGACCATCTCATGCCGTTGAGGATTTTTCTCATTTTTTTAAAATAAAAACTTCAAACAAACTGATTTTTTTTCAATGGGCTAACACCTTCTCCTCAATAAAGACTATCCCCATGCTAAATTTCGTTCAAATTGCTCTGACAGTTCGGATGCGATAAGTGAACAAACACACAAACATACACACTTTGCTTATACACATATATATATATATATAAATTATTATTTACCCATGTCATGAAGTAGTTGCCACTCATCTTGCAGAAAAGCTCCATAGTGCCCTCTCTTGGCAATGCTTTGAGGACAGCCAATGTTCAAGTCCACTGCATCACAGTTATTCTCAACCATTTTTGCCGCTTTCAACAGAGTCTCAGGATCACTGGCACAAAACTAAACGATTTTAATATATTTATGTATGTTCTGCATATTGAATAGTTTAAAATTAATTTAAAATTAATATATATATATATATATATATATATATATATATATCTTGCATGTTGATTGGTTCAAAATTAATATATATGGACATCTTGCATGTTGAATGGTTTATAAAAACATTCCTGCTAAATTTAATTTGGTAATCTTTTACTTTAACGGCCGGATGTGTGAAATATTAATACATTCTCGGCTATAATTAGCTAATTAGGGTTAGGGTTAAAATAGGACTATTTTATTGAAAAAATCGGTCCCAGTCGCTTGCATAAGTGAAAGATAACCTTTAATTTAAATAAATCCTTATTTTTGCTCTAATTTGAAAAAGTTAGTCAACATTAGGTCCATCAAGCAAGATAGCCCTGGCAACATCTATAATCTATAATACTTGACTTAAATGAAAACAACTTGACTGGATGAGGCAGAAGTTGGCTGCGCAGCTGGATCCCCGAACTATAGTGCAAAAAAAAGTTCGTGCATTGGGGTTGTGCTATAGATCGTTGGAAAGGTATTTAAAAAAAAAATATAATGGTGTAAAAATAAATTTAATATTGCAAAAAATAAAAAAGTTATAGGCGAAAAACCGTCGCCGTCCCTATGTAAATGTATGGAGACGATTGTTCATACCCTGATCTATATTTTGCTTCATAACTTTTTTATTTGTTGGACTATTTTCCAAAAATTAGTTTCTATGTTTAGCTAATATATTTGTCTTTCTAATGCATTAAGTTAGAACCCCAATGCAGTCGAAAATATTAATCTACATGGCTCCAAACGCAAGTGAAAATCGTCTCCATACATTTACATAGGGACGATTTTTTACTTGCGTTTGGAGCCATGTAGATTAAAATTTTCGACTGCATTGGGGTTCTAACTTAATGCATTAGAAAGACAAATATATTAGCTAAACATAGAAACTAATTTTTGGAAAATAGTCCAACAAATAAAAAAGTTATGAAGCAAAATATAGATCAGGGTATGAACAATCGTCTCCATACATTTACATAGGGACGGCGACGGTTTTTCGCCTATAACTTTTTTATTTTTTGCAATATTAAATTTATTTTTACACCATTATATTTCTTTTTTAAATACCTTTCCAACGATCTATAACACAACCCCAATGCACGAACTTTTTTTTTGCACTATAGTTCGGGGATCCAGCTGCGCAGCCAACTTCTCCCTCGTCTTGACTGGCAAACTCGGTTTCATACTTGAACGATGAGGGGTCGATCTTCTGCACAGCTAGCCATGCTTTCCCTCCTGTAAACTGCATCTCTGATGAAAACCGAGGCATGGAACATCGGCGTGTAACAAAGTTCAGCGCCATAACGACGGCTGAGTAGTCTCCACGCCAACTCGCTCTGATCAACCATCGGGGCTACGACATATTTGGCGGATTTCAGTGTTTCCCGCCAGAAATCAAAGCCTGTGAGTTTTTGTTTGGTATCGGTTGCCATTTCGGACCCAGCAAGGTCAATAACGACCAAACCCAAGGGTCGATTCTATTCCACGTTCAGCGATAAAGCAGCGGAAATTGTTTATTTAGAGATGAGCATAATCTACAAACATAGATAATAAAACGGATCGAACAAAATCAAAATGGTGGAGAAATTATTTAATAGACGTGCTTTGTCAAAATTCTTCAAATGGCCTGAACCAAATGAATATTGATATTTTAATTATCTGTTATTGAAATATATCACATTAAAACATTGATTGGTTGATTTATCACAAACAAATAACTCATTTAATTTTTAGCTCACAAAAGCTACAAAATATAATAAAATAACACCACTAATTAACTCGGATAACAAAATTAGTTTTTAATCAGTCAATGGTAATGTTATTTAAAAAATAACACATGCATTAGAAAACTTAATGAAATTTAAAGGCTGAAGTCTGAAGTTCTAAAAAAGTATATAGCATAGCAGTAGTATTAGGTGCTCCTAATTTGATGTAGAGTAGATGTAGGTCTATACATCTATCTACATATTATTGATAATACAGTTATAGTTCAAATAGTTCAAATTGAAACAAAGTAAGACAGGTTCCTGTTCCGAACCCATATATGTTCTAGTGTACCCATATGTATATATATATATATATACGTGTACCCAGCTAACATTTTTTATAATAATTTATTCACTACTTTGTTAGCTAAACATGTTCCCTGTTGCATATAAATAGTCGGCTGTACCGCATTTCCTTTCCAGTTTCAATCAACAAGCGTCAGGAGGCGTTTTGGTTACCTGGAAGTGTTGTGTTATAAACAGATTGACAACCATGCTTGCGCTTTTATTAAATTATATCTGCATTTTAACAACGGTGACTTTAGGGTCAGTAATCAAATTTACTCAAGCTCCATCAAAGAGTTTCTATGATCATGATGAGATCTTCAACAAACCACCAAACTTCATTATAATGATCATGGATGACGTGAGTGGCTATTTAATAGTATTTGTTACATTGATATTTTTAAGTATCAGAATATCAGGATTTGTAAGATCATGTCAGGGTAAACATCTTTTCTATTTTTATTTTGAGGTTGACATTGAGAACTGACTTTACGTGATAATTGTTATTGCAAAGGAGTGGGTGTAAATTTTTTTGCAGTCACTCTGAAGTATAAAGCTAAAAGTTGATTATCAGAGTATTAAAAGTATTTCAATTTTACAGATGGGTTGGGGTGACCTCGGTTGCTTCGGCAACCCTGCCAGAGAGACGCCTAACCTCGATAAGATGGCATCCGAGGGAATGATGTTTGTCGACTTGTATTCAGCCAGTGCCATCTGCTCTCCTTGTAAGATGCTTCTTCTATTGCTTCTTATAGTTTTCTTGATATTAAAAATTTTTTTTTTAACTCAACTTTTATAATAATTTGTAAAGTTTCACCTTATTACCATAGAATGATGAGTAGAAGAATGTAAGATGATAATATTATTATACGGTTAACGGCATTATTATATGCTTGATGACATTATTATATGGTTGATGACAGTACTGTTGTGTTTATGATGAAGGATTATGTTGGCAGAAGAAGCTGATGATGATGATGATGATGATGGTCGTGATGATGATGATGGTGATGATTATAATGATGAATGATGATGATGATGATGACGATTATGATGAATGATGACAGTCATGATGATGTTGGTGGTGATGATGTTGATTAAACTAATAATGTGGATGTAATTTTGTGTAACAAGCCTGTTTTGTTGGAACTTCAATTTCCTATTTAAATAGCGTTTGTGCTGCACAAATTACCAAAGTACGGTCATAAAATAAATGTGCATCTGTAACTACACATATGTTTGTTTGTGTGAATGTACACTTGTACACTATGTGTTTAGTGACGTGACCGTTTAGTGTTTTTATCTCATTTTTTTATTTAAGTTTATGATCTGTTTATAAGTGAGGCATATTTCTGCAAGTTTTTAAGCCATAAATGGATAAGCAAGTGCAGTGTTTGTACAACCAATTGCGTGATATTTATAGGTTTCAGGAATATATCATAATAATATAATATCAAAACATTGTTATTAGATATACATTTATTTCAATTACTTATTTATTAATATACATATATAATAATTATATCGATAATAATTTGATTTTACAGCTCGAGCTTCTGTGCTTACAGGAAGACTTCCAGTAAGAAACGGCTTCTATTCGACGGAATTTGCTAGAAACTGTAAATTATTATTTAATATGAAATATATTATTAAATTCATTTATTAGTATTTATATTAAGAGTTTTATCAATTATATTTTCACATTACTTTTTGAATATTTTAACATTTTATATTTAATTATTTGAAAATTAATTTTAAAAATATCCACTACAATTTTTTTCATCCATTATACTTGTTACTTTTATTCAGAGTATTGATATATAATTTTACAAAATTATTATTTTTAATTTAATAGAAAAAACCTTGTTGACATTTCAGCTTATGCACCTCAGGAAGTGGTGGGGGGTATACAAGAGTCGGAGCTTCTCATCTCGGAGATGCTTCGCCCGGCGGGATACAAGAGTAAAATCATCGGGAAATGGTACTCCTTAATTTTTTAATTCTTCTGCGATTTTATTTTTATCAGAGATACAGTCGATTTTCGAGTAACTCGGATTGAATAATCTGGAATTTGTTTTAATTCTGATATTAATACTAAAAAAAGATGCATAAATTATAAATTTATTGTTGCTTATAATTGTCAAAAAATTATAATAAATCACAGAAATAAAACATAAATATTATGTTGTTATATATTATCATAAAAAGATTCAGTTTTGTTTTGTTTTGGTGGCTTTTGGTTTCACAAAAAGAATGTTGACAAATTCTTTAATTATTTTTTAAAACTAATAATTAAATATATAATTTTTATCAAAATTTGTCAGTTTTTGGTCATTTTGTGGTTTTTAGTGAATTTGGATTAGCCAGGAATTGGATTGTCTTGGATATTTTTTTTATGATCAATCTCTGATATATTAAAAGTCTCATTTATAATAAAATAAATTAAAAATAAGATTTATTTATAATTTCTCAATAAATTAAAGTGAAACAGTACTATAATAACTTACTCTAAGATTTTTTTTCTTTTTTTTTAAAGCTTATCAAATAACCTATTAATAATCACTGTAATAATATTAATATATGATTTGATTATCCTTTATATGTGAAAAGGCATCTGGGCCACAGGCCAGAATACTTGCCGCTGAAACACGGTTTTGATGAATGGCTGGGAGCTCCAAACTGTCATTACAGATACGATGGCCAGTACATTCCTAACATTCCATTCTTCAAAGATGACCACATGATTGGCAGGTTATTGGGTGGAGCTTGCATAATTTATGCACGTTAATGTTGTTTTATAAGAAATTGAATTTTGTGTCTCAAAATAGATATTACGACGAGATTAAAATTGATGACCAACTCGGTCTTTCCAATCTTACTCAGGCTTATATTGAGGTGAAGAATTATAATTTATTTGAAATTGATGTTATTTTTATTTAATTTTTTATTAATTGTTTTCTATCAGTTTTAATAATTTGTATAAATCAATAAAGTAGTTTAACCTTTGACTGAATTTTTAAACAGGAAGCACTGGAATTCATTCAGAGGCAAGCTGCAAAAAAACAGCCGTTCTTCCTCTATTGGACGCCGGATGCAAGCCACACCCCCTTGTATGCCTCGGAGAAGTTTAGGGAGAAAAGCAAGAGAGGATTGTGAGTAAATGTGGATTTTTTTTCCAAATATTTCTGTTTAAATGAGTTTTTTTTTCTTTTGTCGACAAAGATTGAATTTTGTATGTTATAAATTCATCTAAAAGAAATTTTTTAATTCAATTTAAAACATATAATTTTTATTCTAATACAGAAAATGTTTTTTATTAAATGATAATTAAAAAATATATATAAAAATGAGCATTTAACAAAGGTGTGGTGTTTTCTAATCCAGGTACGGCGATGCGGTCATGGAACTGGACTCCGGGGTTGGTCGGATTTTGGAAACCCTCAAGAAATTAAAAATAGAAAATGACACATTTGTATTTTTTTCTTCGGACAACGGGGCCGCTACCTATGCATACGAGCAAGGTTAACTTATTGAAATACACCTATATGGTAGGTCCTCGTTTATATTACTCTGAATTATATGGTAGGCCCTCCTTTATATGACCCTCAATTATATGGTAGGGCCTCCTTTATATGACCCTCAATTATTTGGTAGACCCTCATTTACGTTGTTGGTCATTTTGGTTATCCCTCAGTTATGCGACTTTTGTGTTTATAACACCTTAAAAATTATAATTGAATTCTCTATTCTTTCATATTATTCTGCTTAGCTTATGCGACTTTCTCGCTTAGGTTTTTTATGCTTATGCGACCAATGATCAATGGTCATGCAATTGGTCATGGCAAAAGAGAATCTGCATAGACGAGGAGGTCCTTATGTACCATGTAGTCCAGATGTTTTGGTGACACTGTATTCGCATGGAAAATGTCTTTGTCACTTTTTATTCTTCTATTATGCTTTTCCTCACATGTGATTATTTCATACAGTAACAACCGAAGGAAGTTTTTTAATAACCTTGCCCTTTCTTGCTCAAGTTAATGGGGATGGTGGGGCTCAAAGTGTTACCATTGTTTTAATTATTTTATTTTAATTAGTTAATTATTTCTTTTGTTTTATTTTTTATCATTCATATGAATGATCTATTTCTGCTGTTAGCAATAGAAGTTATTATTAATATTTTAACAGCAAAAATTCATAAATTTATTTCACATCAGGTGGAAGTAACGGTCCATTTTTATGTGGAAAGCAAACAACATTTGAGGGGGGCATGAGAGAACCTGGGATCGCATGGTGGCCCGGTAAAATCAAACCTGGTCAGGTATGTGTCAAGGTCATTTATGTCAAATAGAAAATTATTATTTTTATAATTTTGAATGAGTTTTCTTAGGTTTGAGAATAGATGAAAAGATAATTCTTAAAAAACATAGCAAAAGGATGTTATCACATCAACTGATTGGTCAATTAAAATAATCAATATAATGACATCTTTATTCATGGGTATGATTGTTGATTTTCAGATTTCAACGAATCCTGCCTCGTTGATGGACCTTCTTCCAACTCTGGCAGACTTTGCAGACATTTCTCTGCCGAAGAACTTGGTACTTGATGGTGAAAGTTTGAAGAAAATTTTACTGGGTGGTGAAAAAGAAGAAGATGAGTCAAGAGTTAGGTTTGTGGTAATTTGTAATGTTGGATCAGTAATTTATTTTACTGGTAATTTAGTACACTAGTTAACTGTGTATTAAATATTTCTGTTTTTTTTAAAGATTTAACTTTCTTTACTATTGTTAAAGATTATTATTTTATTTAAACATTATCGAGAATATTTTATAAACTAAATAAACAATATTAATATTAAATGATTGATGTTATATTTATTGAATATTAAAACTATTGGGGGAGGTGAGAACAAAATAAAAAATAACGAAACCATATTTAGAACAACTAATCAGCATAACTAGCCAACTCCAGCCTGGAAAGAAAGATGTTACAAAAAAAATCATTAAAGAGTTGTTTCAACTGCAAACTGATATTTAAGGTTTTGTGAAATAGTGGTTTTACGTTGCAGTTTTATTCATTAGATGTTATTGGCACCAAAGCGTGGATTAATTTTTTTTTTATTTAGCATACTTAAAAATTAACATATATTATTATTGTTACTATTTTAATAATAATAATAATAATTTCCAGAAAGAATATATTTTTTGTTTCACGTCGGCAGACCGATCTTCTTCTACCGAGGCAACACGCTGTTCAACATTCGGTACGGCGAGTACAAGGCTCATTATTACACCTGGGCGACACCTCTTGAAGCTCAACACCAGGTGAGAAATGGACGAACATTCGTATCTGCTTTGTTGTAATTATAGTTTGGTATTATTAATATTATTTTTTTGTTTGTTCAACTCTTTATTTGCACACCTGTACAAGTCATCAAAATTAACGTTTAATCTGCATTTCCAGTTTGTTGTATATAAACTTGTATACAATTTAAATATCATTTTTTGTAACAATGTCTTTGCATATTATATGTTAGGAGATATACATTCATATTGAGAGATATATATGCATATTGGGAGATATACATGAATATTAGGAGATATATATATGCATATCGGAAGATATACATGCATATTAAGATACATATATGCAAATCAGGCGATATATATGCTCTTTACTCAAGGGAGTTTCATGATGTGGGATATTTTACATCACAAGTATTGAATTTAGGATCCGAGCATAAAAGCAGAAGACTCCACCGCTATTTTACCATCGTCTCTTTGGTGATTAATTTTTATTGTTCATTTTTATCAAGAATAATTAATATTATTTTTAATTGATTTTATGCACCTACTAGGGTTACGAGTACTGCCCTGGTCAGCATGTACCGGGAGTGACTACAAGCAACCTGACGGACCACTCACACAATCCCCTTCTTTTCCATTTAGGAAGAGATCCTGGGGAGAAAATGCCAATCGAGTGAGGATTATTAATATTTATCGTATCAATATTAACTATATATTATGTTCATAAATAATATAATCGATCGTACTCATAATAATCATATTACAATTATCATATCTATTCTAATAATTAGTTAAGTTCGTCCGTCTGTAACTTGATATAATTTTACTACCACTGCATCGATTTTATTTAAGTTTGAAATACCTACTCGGGTGTTTTTTACGTCGATTTTTAAAATAAAATTGTTTTTCAGATTTGAACTGGTGTTTTTTTACCACACTTTTATTAGATTCACCTGATATTTGTTTGTACGCGTAGTAAAAATCTTGTAATTGATTTTTTGACCACTTCCTTCCCATAGATCTTTTGGCTTCAAATCTTGCCTATAAACGTACTTTTGAAGACAATACATGAATCCAGGGGTGTCATTTGGGCCGTTGCCCCCCCCCAAGGATTTTCTGAAATATACAGATAATTTATCTAGTGTTAATAATGCTTAGTAATCTGTTATTTAATTTAACAGCTCTGGTACCAACGAATATAGAGACACGGTGGTAATATTCAATCAGGTTCTCAAGGAGCATTTGAGCAATATGAAGTTCGGAAAGCCTCAACTGGAGTGGTGCGATCTGGCTGTGCAGGTAACAACAACGATGATGATGATGATGATGATGATGCATACATATTATATAAATAAAAAGATATAATCAGTTAATTATATTTAAAAGTTGTTATTTGAATGAATATAATACAAAAATTGGTTATTACAATAATAATGTGAATAAAAATAGCAAAAAGATGAATGATATTAAACACTTCATTTCTTATATATCTGATTATTTTGTAATTAAAACATGTCGTTTTTCTCCTCCCCCCCCCCCCGTCACAGAACTGGGCACCGCCAGGCTGTGAAAAAATAGATAAGTGTCAGACGAGTCCCATCTCTCAGCCCTACAAGTGTGCATGGCCGTACTGAGACCCCGTCGATGTTCGCTGAAGGAGACGTGTCAAGGAGAAAGATCGATTATCATTCTTGCGTAAATATAGCTTCTTTTAAAAAAATTTTCATTCTGAGAAGTGAAGAGTTTGAATCTACCTGTTTTTTTGAGTTTTTATTTTTTATGTTCATTATTATAAATGTTTCCAAAAAAAATATTTTTTTTGGTTGCTAAATTGTTTTTATGACTTTTTTAACTTTATTTGTACATTTTGGCACAAGTCCATTTATATTCGTTTTGTAAGATTTGACGATCAGAATGTAAATTTATATTCGTTATCTTTTATGCCCACAACTGCGTTTGTACACAACATGGCAATCAAAATGTTTGGTGTATCTGAATTGAACCCCGTGTTACCTGCCTTGTTTCATGAGAGCGGTTTTGTGTCGTTTTTTAAATCCGTGGCCTTTTTTGTTTTTGATGATCGTTTATGATGCTGTACACCCCTTTTGTTGTTTTTTTAATGGACTCTTCCCATTTGTTTAGTCTTTATAATTATGCTGTTTTTTGCATGCACTATTGTAGTTTGATATATACTGCTGGTTATTTATTATTTTCCAATTCAATTCTAGTCTTACGATGAATCACAAAGTTTTTTTCTTGATTTTTTCTCCACTTTACGATTCTTGACTGGAGATTACACAATCAAAATAACTTGTTTCTTGTCAATTTATCTATTTCCTGACGAAAGTTTCAAAAATTTCCATTTGTAGGATAATAAATTTTTGTTTTTTTTTGCATTTTTCTTGTTCATCAATGAAAATACCAAAGAAAAAGTTGTAAGAGTAGAAGGAATATGATTATTCTTCTATTTAGAACGCCTTCAATTCTTGTAGAACTGTATGCTCTCTACATGCAACACACTTTAATCAATCAAGCACCAGCTAGCCCTGGTTCATTTTTTTCAAGAAATTCTACTTTCTTCAAAAATAAACAAAAAAGATATGTTTTTTTGTCTGGTCAGGAGGGAACAGCCATGAATGATATTGAAATTTTAGAGAGAAAGGAAAATCGCTTCACGAGCTCTTTTGAAAGCCTTGTAGAAAAAAGCGCTACATAAATTACCGAATTGAAATAAGTATGAACTAATGGAATGCAAAAAGTGTAATAAATTTTCAGCTAAAAAAAGACCGACCAAATGCAGAGTCTGTAAATTGTAAGTAACAAGCTCAACTGGGTTGTTGCGGGTTCAAACGCAGCAAGCCGTTTGGTGATCAACTAAACCTTTCATACATTCTTGGTCAGTAAACTAAGAACCAGTTCAAGGACTAGCATTCAATGTTGAAACACATACAGCAGGTAGATAAAACAAGCCATGCCAGACATATTTGAAGTACTTTTTAACAGAAGATAATCAGGAATCTCATTCTCTCCATATCAAGTTTACTTAGCCTACCTCATTGAGCAACCCCATTGAAACACAATATCAATAGTAATAATAATAGTAATAATGTTAAAATTTATGACTTTCTTTTATACAAGCATGAAATATTAACTTCAACATATTAAGCTTTATGTTACAACCGTTTTGGAAATTGTTGCAAAGCGCACTGCATTGAAACGTAAAAAATCATTCCGGTAGCAAGTCATGGAATTGAATTAAGAGACATTACACGAATATTTACAAGCTGCTTGATGTGTTTTTTTACAAACAGAATTACATTGAGACATGAAGAAATCAAACATTCATCGCGAGCCAATTCCTACATTTTATTCATTATTGCGTCACAGTTTACTTCTAATAAAAAAAAACAAAAATCATGAAAAAATGCACAAGTAAATAAGCATGTTTGTTTGAGTACTAGATGGATCCACCTTGTTATATAAGAAATCCTTTTTTCACTGTTTGGCTGAAGGAGGTGGCTGCTGTTCCTCTACAGCCGCCTGATTGGACAGCTCCGTGATGTTTCTCTCCAGTTCGTCGATCCTCTGCGACATCAGATCTAGTGGGTCTCGGTTAAGGGCGATACAGAACAAGCAACGAATTCTATGTTTTTTTTAACTACGAGGGAAATTTTAGGAGCAAATCATGATTCGGTGCAAAGATGAATCAGCTGGTAGAGCATTTTAAAAATGTTGATGTTAGCATGACGGAAAGTCATAGTTATATTTCACTGAAAGTCGTGTTATCAGAAGTCATGTCAAAAATTACCTTTAAAAAGGTTTGACAAATGCACTCATACATAACCAATATCTGTATTGAATGGCGAGTTAGCATCATACCAAACAAGATGTAATTTCACTTTTGTTATAGATAAATTTCTATTACTTTAATTAAAACAAAAAATTGATTAAATATGCTCTATAATTGGCCAAATTAGTTAACAAAATTAGATTGATTAAAATAGTTAACAATATAAATAAATTAAGACACACAAAAATGTAATAATTAATATAGACTGACTAATAGCATTATTTCAGTAAGAGATAGGCCATTGTTTTAAGTTTAAAACCTTATCTGGTTCCCTAATCTGAGAACTTTCAAACTCTTAAATCAAATAATAACAATAAAAAACAATATGCCAAAGTGAAACAACACCAGCTTGTAATAAAATCACAACATGTAAATTTGCCAAAAAAAAAGATATTTTTTCCAAGAATTTGATCAGAGGCCACTTGAAACTTGTCTTGCATTTGCTGGAAAAATGTCTGCATCTGGTGAAAAATCAAAATTGAACCACAAAATGTGATTCAAAATTTATTTAATAAAAAATAATTGCAGTATCTATTTTAGATTTCTTATTAAAATAACTTACAAACTGCGTGAGGTCCTGGAAATTTACTTCGGCATTGGCACCGTCTTTTGGCTCCGTCTGTCCCTCAGTTGGTGTAGATATGTTTTCATTATTTGGACCGTTCGAAGCCATTTATAATATACTCTAAGTAATTAATAAAAATCAATTAAACTCTCATCTATAATCACTTTCTTGACAAACGTTAGGAAACTCACTGTAGGTACAGAGGAGCAAAAAGCACTTGGATTTCAATGTAAGCAAAACGAAAAGTAATTTGTAGTTTAAGACAATGTAAAATAAAAATAAAGCTATTCATTGTGTCTCATTAAAATTGATTATTGTATATGTGAATAAGATTGTTATTTATAAACTAAACTTTGAGTTTAAAAAGAATTCAAAGTCAATATATTAAAATTTTTAACTATGAAATCAAATAAATAAAAACTAAAGCTAAGATAAATTACCAAAACGTTGAAAAACTTCAGAATTTGCACTTCACCTGGTCATGTGCTTGTCAGAATGTTTACAACAGATAAAACTTAAATCGTTTCAACAGAAGTTATATCAGTTAAATTTCCGTCATTTTTCATTGAAGAAGCTTAGAACAGAAGAGTTTTGCTGTTTTGATTAGTGGTTGCGAAACTCAACCGGAATTTACGAATCAATTGCATTTTTAATTTCTACTTTCAGTTTAGTTATCCAAGTTAGTGTGATTTCCTTCCTAGTCCTCTAGTGACTAGTTTAGTTGCAGTTTCCTTCATAGCACCATTTACCTACCACTAGACTAGAGACCTAAAGACGTAAACGACTAGAAATCACACGGGACTACTTCTAACTACCTGGATTATTTCCATTCATCTGTAAACTTCTTAATTTTTACCTATTTCATACTGTGGTGGAAAACTTCTTATTCTACTAAAATGGCATCAGGTATGGCTATACGAATAAATAGCTTTACTATTACTATAATAATTTTGTTATGTAAATTGTATTACTTTATTTTAAAGACACGATATGTTTGTTGTACATACTTGATTTAGTTTCATTTAATATCTGAAGGTTCAAGTGGTCAGGATTTTCAGAGGTTGTGTCAGGCAGCAACGAATAATATACAAAAGATTTCCAACAATGGTGATTCTTAATTACCAAATTCTTTTCTATGCTTCATCTGTATTTTATATTGTTTTCTGTCCGACATTTCAGTTAATCAACTTCAGTCGATACAAACCAAAATGTCCGCTCAACCCGGTGATTTACAGCTTAAAGATAAATTGTGAGCCTGTGTATTATACTTTTTTTTATCATTTACTATTTATAAGAGACTAAATTATCTTGAGAGTTATCATTTTTGTTGCTTGTTAGCCACCAACTGCAACATTACACCAATCAGCTGGCGAAAGATACAAACCAGTACATGAAAAACTTGAACAGCTACCCGCCGCAAGGTTCCGCATCAGATCAAGTCAGTCTCTTCTAGACCGTTCTTCTGTCGTGTTAATGATTTAAAAAAAAATAATGTAAACATTTTTCTTTTTATATTATCCTCTCTGTTCATATTAATACAAATATAAAATATATATGTGAATCTATCAGAGGCTATCATAATTATAATTGTATAGTATTAAATTTGTATGATTAATGTACATCACTCTGTAATAGCCTTAGGACTAGGTGAATCCGATAATGGCCTCTTCTATCTACAGTAAAAGTCCTGAAGAGCAGACACCCTTGTTGGAAGAGGCAAAAGTGTCCGCTAACTGTGCTGTCCATTCCTCGAGGAAAAGCTACTATAGGCCAGATACGGATTTAAAAAATTCTGTGACAAACAAAAGTTTCCGTTGCTCTGAGCAACTGCTCTCGATGGTGTCACACTAGATCATCTTCACTGTATATGAATTTGTATGGGCTAGCCTTTTTCTTCTTTTATGAATGTTTGCTTGTGTTGGCCTGAGGAAATAAACACCATTTATCTTTGCATCGCTCATCTTATATCGTAATCTCTCATCTCACTGTCTCTATTTCATTTTTCTCCGTATATGATTTCTTGGATCCTCTTAAATATAAATATTATCATCATGATTTGTTATAGAGGATGCAGAAGATGCAACAAGAAAGACTGGTAGCTGAGTTCACGAAAGTTCTCAACGTCTTCCAAGGTTTGCAGAGAGAGGAGAAAGCCATCGAAGGAAGGCAGCGCATGACCAGATTGAGTGTCTGTTTAATGACTACTACGGTTTTTTTATTATCATTTTTAAGTTTACTCTACTTATTATTATTGTTATTATTTCTTAATTAAAATCTTGATAAAATCTTTCTGAAGCGAATATTTGAAAAAACATTAATTTTTTAAACATAAATTTTTAATTAATTTTTATTATTCCTAGAATAAAATCCTAATTATTTCTTTGCTCATTAATATTATTTATCTTATTACACAAATAATAACAATACAGTCTATTTGTATTATCTTATTTTTCAATCTCTTTAAACGTGTTTAAATTCTCAGGGTGAATTCGGCAATGAAAGTTCTTTCACCAATCAGGATAGCTTCAAGTGAGTAACATTATTAGTTATAAGAATCTTAGTTGTTATAAGAATCTTGATAGATGTGATAACGATGCAAATCATGAAGGCGATGATAACGATTATCTTAATTATTGCACAGGCCAGCAAACAAAGAGCAGGTGATGGTCCAGATAGACGCTTCCGACGTAGACATGGAGATAGTGAGAGAGAGGGAGGAAGCTCTTGCAAAACTCGAGGTTCTTATATAATATGATGTCTGCGATGTTGTTGGATGTGAGGATGATGGTGGTCACAGTGGTGGAAGGCTGTTTGTTTGCTTGGGTGTGCAGAAACACGGATGTCGTTGGGTGGATGAAAGGAAGGGGCAGAGAAGCGAGAATGCTTTGATTGAAGCAAAATGTGGATCTGCTTGATCTGAGATTGAAATTGGCAAAAATTTTGAAATTGGCAAAAATTTTAAGATCAAAACACTTCCAATTCCCAGTTTAACATGAAAAAATTGATCTTTCAAGAATTTTCTATGCTGAATTTGTTGATAGTTTTGTATGGCAACGAATATAAGTTAAAATTTCATAACCTTGATTCAATTGTTAGCTCAACATAAATAAGATGACATTTTAACTGGAAAATTCTTTTCCAGTCGGACATCACTGACGTCAACCAGATATTCAGAGATCTCGGAATGATGGTCCACCAGCAGGGGGAAGTGATCGACACCATCGAGGATAACGTCGTGTCTGCCGCTTCCCAGGTGGAAAGTGGAACTGAACAGCTGAGAAAGGCCCGAGATCACCAGGTGATGATTATAGTTTTGATGATGATGATGATAATAGTTTTAATGATGATAATTTTGATAGTGCCATATTTTAGAAATTATTGTCTGAGTGAGCAGACATAAACGAATAATTAATAGTTGGAGATATGCTATAGTAACTTTAAATAGTAACCTATATTGTTAATTGGTCTCAATGTAGTCTGATAGTAACACCTTTTTCTTGTTTATTTAATTTTCTTTTTCAAAGGTGTGTTTAAATTTTTTTTAAAGTAGCGGATAACGGTTGAGGTTTAAAGCTCGACCTGGCAGAAATGCGCAGCTCTGACTTAGCTTTGATGTTTCTGAAATAAATTATTTTTAATGTAATTTTTAAACTATTAATTTGTGATTTTAATAATTTAAAAATATGTGACTTTCCAGACTCGTGCAAGAAAGACAAAGTGCATAATCATCAGCATTATTCTCATAGTATTGATAATTATCATCATCATACTAGCCACTACTCTATCGAAGAAGGTGACTAATTAGCTCATACTTAAATGTTCAGTAATTAGGTTTTCGGTTGGCGTTTTTTACAAATTCTTAATAACCTAACACCAAAGATTTCAAAACATAATTCCTGCTCTACTCTTCATCATGTGATTGTTGATAGCAAGCAATTACAATCCTCTGCAGGCTTTTTTGTACAACCAGGATTTGAATCCCTGACTTTCTAAGAAATTGTGAAGAAACGAAAACTGACCGCTCTGATGCTGGTGCGTGCACGAGTGTCGGGAGATCACGCACGAGTGTCGGGAGATCACGCCCGAGTGTCGGGAGATCACGCCCGAGTGTCGGGAGATCACGCCCGAGTGTCGGGAGATCACGCACGAGTGTTAGGTTATCATGCACGAGTGATCTACATATTTAAATTGTTGAGAATCCAAAATTTGAGTATTTGAGGTAGATTCATTAAAATTGGAAACTTTAATTTTTAATGTGCATACGCCCAGAAGGGGCTGTCCATAAGGTTGGTCCCACCGTTTTGTTCCTCTTTCAAATCGACAATCTCTGACATTCGTCTAGTTTCAAACTTTTGGAATAAAAAATTAATTTATAAAACTAACCACTTCTTATTATTCAGTAAAACTTCTACTAATATTACAAAGAAATGCTTATTGATATTCTTTCCAGAGTAATTAAAATTTTCTTTCTTAATCAAGTCAATAATCTTTAATTTAAAAATCTTTATTAAACACTGGGAATAAAACTGGTAGAATTTTTTTTAAATGTGTGACATCATGCATGGTATTATTAACCTTTTTTTTCATATGTCAAATTTTCTCAAACCAATCAATCCCCTTTGGAGTGTGACATACATTGTGGACAGCCCCAAAACTCGTCTCCCAGTTGTCTAATTCTAATACCATTTTGATATTTTTATTTAGAGCTAGAGCCTACAACGTGCATGCATACTCTCCATCATTCAACACCTCCACACCTCTCGGTTCTGTGCATCGACTCATTTTTTTTAAAAATTTTATAAATAACTTGAAATGTCACCCTCGTATCAACGCTTTTTTAATATCCGATCAACTAATTCGGTCTTAATTGTTCGATGTTGTTGAGCTTGTTTACTTGATTAACATGCTATAATTAAGCTAACACTCGGGATTATTTTCGTCAATTTGTACGATTTGCATGTGACTGCAAAAAATTTGATTTCACAGTTGTATATTATAAACATTTAGTAAAAAAAAAAACAATCTGATGATTTTTTTCAGGTATTTTTATTTATTTATTTGTTCAAAATTTGTGAATAGTAAAAATTACAATTGGTTAAATTATCATAAAATTGTACTTGGAATAAGTGGTGGAAAACCATTCTTTAAAATCATTCCCGTCAACGTTTTAAATTTTCTTCCGTTTTTCTATTCTTGAACGTCGTGCAGTTCTATCAAAGACCTGAAACAAGTCCTTTTGAACGCTCATATTTTGTACTAATTTCCCATCTCATCTACAGGAACCCCAAGTCTTGTTTAAAACTTCAAAAATAAGTAATCGAGGGCAGGTTAAACAGCAAAGTAGAACAAATTATAAGAGGCAGCTATCTATTTTATTGGTTAACTAAAGGTAAAAACTTAATAAAAAATTAGCCAGTGAATCTATCATATCGGGAAGCCGAATAAGAGATCAACTGCATTATTTTTCCATTCTTAAAGCTAACATTGTAAACATATATATTTTCCTACTCATTACATAAGAAATCCATTCTGGATCAAATCAGAGCATTTGCAACACAATTAGTTGGATCAATACTGAAAAGCTACAACTGATAATCTTTTCCATGATGATGATGATGTTGATTCTAATAAAAAATTAACTTTTCCACGATGATGATGATGATGATGATGATTACGATAATAAGCAACTTTCCATGATGATGATGATAATGATCATGATTATGATGGTTATAATTATGTTACTTCCTTTGAGCCTTAAAAAGATAATGACAAGCCTGATCAGGAAGTGAGAAGTCATTTGTTCGAATCGTTTGCGTTTCTCCTCCGATCCAGTTCCTCAAACGACGGAAGAGGGACGGGAAGATCGATGAGGTCTTTTTCTTCTTCGAGGATTCTTTTTGCCTCTTCTGTACAATGAAATTTTATTTTTTATTCAAAAGTGAAGCTTAATATTAATTAAAAAAAACTTATCCATTCAAACTTTTTTCTATTTGCTCATAACAAACGTAAAAACTGTATACAATTGTGCAATGTCAAGCAAACACGTTGTGTACGTACACGTGTAATATGTAAAACATTACACGTTACCTGTAATGTACATGCATGTGTACAATCTAAAACAATACGCATTACTCGTAATGTACAAAATTATTTTATACAAATGTACAATATATCATGCTATTCATCATTCATACCAGTGTTAATCAATATTAAGAACCTTTTATTTTTTTCATCTTTGAACCATAAGCTGTATCACCAAGGTAACCCAATATAAAAGTTAAAGGCAGAAGTGGTGCAGCTATCTCTTTCCTGCCGTATTTCCTGATTCTTTTGTAGTCAAAATAAAATAAAAACTGCAGGTTATCAACTTTGTTTTCTTACAACAGTTTTCAGCAATTTGGTAAAACTTTAAAAATTATTTTACATTTTAATTAAAACCAGTCGACTGTTGCAATAGCCAATGGCTGTGTCATCATGACGTACCCGATGACAGATGCTGCGACGTATGCCAGATAAAAAGAACCCCACCACTTGAAAAAATCTCTAGAACGAGCAATCTGAATGGCTATCTGTTGCTCTCTCATGGCATTCTGCATGTGCATCTGTCTCTCCAGCTGGAGAAAATTAATAAATTAATACAAAAAATAGTTTCAAGAATTCAAAAATATCAAATAACTTATTGCTGTAAAATAATTGAGATATATACCTGGGCTCTTTGTGTAAGAACCATGAATTCTTGATTCTTCTTCATACTTTCTTCCATTGACTTTGACACTATGGAACCCATTCTTTTCGTAAGAATTTTAAAATCACTAAATTAAATATTGTTCGATCCGTCAACATCTAATATTTTTACACATTTTCCAAACTTTTTACAACTGAACCACTTTATTTATCCATCGAGAGTTGGTAAAATGCAGAAGGTAGAATGAATGACAGAACGGTGAAGGTGAAGTGCATATTCGCTGGATAATCTTGTCTGTTGAACTTAAGTATTAAATCACCTCTTGTTTCCGTCTTCTAGGTGTTTTTAACTTATATCTCAAATGGCTTCATCATAATTTAAATAGTACATATCTTTAATTGATCCTATGGCCATTTTTCTGTGATATTGACATCTTACTTAAGATAAGGACGCCAAACGCCTCCACACAATATTTTAAGCGTAGCTCAGTCGCGGATCCAGAAATTCCTGGTGGTGTGGGGATGAAGATACGTTTTTCCAAAATGTTTCACACTTCCTCTTCCCAAAAAAGAATTTCATTTTTCTTTTAAAAAATCTAATGGCCGGGGTATTTTCGTAACTATTTTCAACAATTTTACGTTTCTTACTTTAAACTACGGTCATTTTTCAAAAAACCGAGTGTTTTACCAAAACAATTTCAGCTATGGATATGTGGGTGGATGTATTTCTCCCTGGATCCGTCTCTGGTGTGACATAAACAATTTTAGAATTTTATTCTTAACTGGACTTAACTCTGTTTTTTATTTTGAATTGATTAACGTAATTGTCTGTCTAAGACAATTTAGACGAGAGGATATGTGTGCATGTTTTTTTTAAATGGTTTATAGTCCTTTACACTTACACCAGGTGTTTTAAGACTCTAATGATTCTTTGTTGGAGGTACCTCTTTTTAACTTTTCCTTCCTCATTTCTCCAGGCTTGAACTGACTTCCTAAAGCAAGGCTGAGTTGTGTGTGCATGAGTGTTCTGTGACGGTTTGTGTGGCGCAGAGCAAGTGACCGTGTATTAATTTTGGTCATTTTCCAAAATTTCCTGGTGGGGGATACATTGATTATAAACACTACAGACTGTCTTGCCTTAACACATTGAAATCGTTTGCTTTTAGCATGCGCTTTTACATCTGAGTTTTTTCAAAGATAGCATATCCATACCGTTCATTTTATAATATTTTTTTATTCTTTTTATCCATACGTGTCTGAATTAGACGATGGTGTTTTGTGTCTCAAACTTAACCCTAATAAGTATGAATTAATCTATTTAAATAGTTCTAAACTAATAAATTTACTTACTCTAGTTTCGCCATTTCCATCTTCTCCATTTATTTTTTTCATTTTTTATTCGTAATTTGTCTTCTTTTTGACTCTAACTATTCTTTATTAATTCCTCAAATATTATCTCTTTTATAAATTCTGTTATTCCCCTTACGCCGTATATATATATATATATATATATATATATATATATATATATATATATATATATATATATATATATATATATATATAACTTAAACCCAGTAATTAATTTATCTATACACGCAAAAAGTTTACATAAATGGTAAACGCAATATACAATAACTGTTTCCAATTCTGAAAAATTAGGGCGTATGGACAAATTCCAACTGTATCCACAAATTCTAACAGTACCTATCCACTAAATTACGTGCTAGTTTGTCCCAATAAATTGCAGTTATTTTTCGACATGAAGAAACAAGTTTTGAACTCAGCATTTTATAAAGCAAAATAAAACAAATCCAAATTAGAGTCAAAATATAACAATTTTATGAACTATATTTTTAACATCTATGCTTATTGTAAATATGCTAAGAAAAGCTTAATAACGGTTTTCTATAAACATTGTCGTTCAAATCTAAATTCTTGCGCCAACATTGACTTTTAAGTAGAAAGTTCGAAATCTGCTAAAGAGCTTAAATCAACGGAAAACGTACAAAAAAACTTTCAACATAAATAATTAACATCACTGTCCCTTCAGCAAGAACTTTACAGATAATAGACTAAAACATAAAAATACGCTATAATCTGCAAATTTTATAGACGAGGATCTCTCCAACAAATCAAATTCAACATAAATTGATTCATTGCCCCACCCATGTTCGTTTTTTGCACGACAACTGTAGATTCCAATTTCTTTGCTTGTTAAGTTTCTAATTTTGTATGTAATGTTGAACAATTTATCCATTTTATCGTTTGGAAAGTATTTCGAGAAACCGTCTGGACATTCGATTATAACTTTTGCTGGTGGATCTGAAAAAACTGAACATTTCAATACCAATTGTTTCATTTCCTCATTGATGAACTTTTTGAAACTTCGAATTTGTGGAATATTGTCTCGATTTGTCACTTGTGAAGTGCTCGACCACATCAATGTCTGGTAAGTTTGTGTTGGAAAAGCAGAAGTTTTTGGAGAAAGTGAAACGAGAGTGGAAGACTGATTTATCATCTCTGGCGGTGATTCTTTTTCCAGATAAAAACTACCATTAAAGAAAGATTTGTTTTCATCTTCATTTGAGCATTTAACTTGTTCTTTTAAATTGAAACGAGCAAGATTTTTACTTTTAAGCCATATTATTGAGCCATTGCATTCAAATCGATTTCCACTTATATCGAGCTCATCAAGTTTTGTGAAGAGGTTCAGAAAATCTTCAGAAAGTGTTTTCAGTTTGTTTTTTCTTAAAGATAAATATTTGAGGTTACTGAATTTCGTAATGATGTTCCTTGAAACGGTTTTTGTTTCGCACGACACAAGAGAAAACGTTGTTAGATCTTGACCGATTTTTGGAAATAACGTCATATTGAGACGTTTTATAGTGCAATTGCGAAAATATATATATTTCAATTGGCCTTTAACGCTCGATAAAAAATTCCAGGTTGAATTAATTCTAAAGAAATGAAGAAGTTTAAGGAAATTGTGTCCCTGAAAATTAAAAATAAATACTAATTAAAAGATTATTTTAAAAAATCAAATTTCTGTTTGAATTAAAATTGCTGTTGATCTTCAGAGTTTTTCTTTGAAACATATCAACATGCAATGTTTTATTTTAATTTCAGCTCTAGGGGAGAGCAGTACCGACTGGCCACTGTCCCACTGTACTGAATGGCCACTGTCCCACTGGACTGAATGGCCACTGTCCCACTGTATTGAATGGCCACTGTCCAACTGTACTGGATGGCCACTGAGGTTTTTAATAGGACATAAAGTGTTGAAATTTCTAATTTTATTTTAAACTGTATGTTTACATGTCTTCTTTGTTTTTATGTGAAAAATTTGTAGCCTGCGCATCTCATATAAAACTGTGTAGTTTTGTAGGGTATGATGTCTTCAGTAAAGAAAAGTAAATATGAGTCAAGTCAGAAATATTCAGTTCTTGTAAAATACAAAAAGTTATAATTTTAAGTGAATACGAGTACATATATGTTTGATTAATACTTTAACTTTAATTTTGGGTATCTAAAATTATAAAAATGGTGACATTTTGGTCTAAAATGCTCACGCAGCCCAGGTCGTACGGAATGGCCATGGTTTTTCAGTAGAGAAAACTATATAAAAGTTGAAAAGTCTATATACGGACATGTCCAATAATTTGGTAAAACTATATCCATTTCTGAGTAGGAAGACAGAACATAAATGAAGTTTTCTATGTAAGACAAAATGCTAGATCTGGATATAAGAAGTTCTCTGTCTTTTAAATTTTCCGCGTTTAAATACTGACGCACCGAGCCGGTCATACACCGAATGTTGTACTTGTTGATTACAGAGGTAGCAGGGGGATCATGTATCGTTCTACCACCTCTGTCATTTCAGATCACTCTGTTGCAGAGGCGGCGATTTGGCGAAATCTTTGGGGAGAGCGAAGATTTTTTAAATTCAACCTAGAGAATCCTCAAACTCAAATGACCATGCCAATATACACTAGTAAGTTGTATTGTTAAAAAAACAGTTTACAATTATATTAACTTTTATTTAATATTGAACGCAGACAAAAAAAAACGTTTAAATTATGAATGTAACAAAGGGTATCTAAATGATTAAAAAATATTAGCAGAGATATATGATATAACTAAGAAGATATAATTCAAAAGATTTGAAAAATACTACGTTTATCAACTTATCTAAATAAATGAGCTAATGATGATATTTTTTCTATTTGGTGAAAAAATCAGCACCTAGGGAAAGGAGTGCGGCCATTCAATACTACCAGGTTTTACTGAAAGGCCACGCAGATTTTTTAAGAGGTGCATTATTTACTGTTTGGTTTTTTTAAGAGATGGCACCTAATAATTTTAAACGTACATTATTCAGTAGTTATAGATATTGATTATGTAAAGCAATTTTTATTCTATTACGTATGGCTTTTTTGTATCGTTGAGTAAAATACAAATTAAAAAAAGTGGCCATTCAGTAAACAAATAAAAAAAAAGTGGCCATTCAGTAAACAAATTAAAAAAAAGTGGCCATTCAGTAAACTCAGTCAATTTTTAGAGCGCCAATAGCTAAGCTTTAAAGGCGCGCGAGATCATACCTCTGAAAAGAAGTGTGTTCAAAATAGTATATTATAATATATTTAAAAGAAAAGCATTTGCTCTCACTAAGAAATCGGTTATTATATTCAAAGTGTTATAGTTCTGCTCAAAAATTTAATCAAACAAAGTTATAAACTTACTTTAAAGCAATCTGTTGACAGGTTGTCGACTTCAATTTCACTCAAATGCAACGCTACAAGAGTTTTCATCTTACACACTTCTTCAACTCTAATCCCTGAACAGTCACGAATTTCTAAGGCAGTCACATTGCTGTTACCGAATATCTCGTTGTCGTCTTGCTGTACCGTAACGTTGATTAAGCTAACACTTGCTACATTGGCTCCTTCTAACAACGGTCTGCTGTAGTTTTCTATTACGACATCTAGAAGATGTAATTGAAATTTGTAGCCTCTGAACTGACCACGCCCGCAATTCATCAGCACGCTATTATGTATGGTTATTTTGAGTAAATTTTTTATCATCGTAGAATTTTGATAGTTTATTTCACAACCGTAAGCCTCTAATGTTTCAACGTTAACCATATTTTCAAAGCCCAGCTCTTTTAACTGCGATGCGGTGACAGTAAGATTGCGCAGTCGGACTTTTTTAACCACAGACGCCATAGACGAATTTAATAACTCAGTAGGTAATCTGTTTTCACATGTCATCGTAGATTTAAGAAACCAACACTCTGGGTAAACCTTCGAAGCCAAACTCAATATCAACTGTAGCTTAAAAAATAACATTGTGCGATACTTATAATCCACGTTGAAGTTGAAGGGGTTTAATAATATAAATCAAGCTACTATTGGACGGTATTGACGACTAAATAATTTGAAATTTCAAGTTGTTCGTAACCGCAATCTATGACGTTACGAAATTTGTTTGTATATCGCTTTATTAAAAACATATAAATAAAAAAATCATAGTAATAAGAAGCCACAATTAATTCAATTCAATAAAATTAGTAAAAAGACTAAATTGGTAACTAAATTAGTTATCCAATTAATTATTAATTTGTCTGTAATATAAAATTTATTGATTAAAATTCATATATACAAAATAGTCCGTCAATACAATATTATTTCCACTCATCTATTAACATTGTATTAATAAGGCTGTAGAAATTTTTTTTAAATTGTGCTAGCTGCAATCCCACCCAAAATAATTCACGCCATTTTCTAAAAAAAAATTGGCAATGTTTTAACCGCCTTTTTGTCAAAATTTTGCAGTTCTTTATGCACAATTTCTTTTTTAGGTTCTAATTTTTTCCAGGACATGACTAAATGCCATTGACTTTAAAACTTTACTTATGAATATTCTAGCCCGATAATGTCTGTCTGGCCATTGCAATTTAAGCAATTTAATAATGAGTCGCTCAAGAACAAGAAAAATGGATATGCTCTAGACTTGAAAGGGTGCAGAAAAAAAGCCAAGATGATTAGAAGGATGAGAAGTCTACTACACGATGAAAAACTGGAAAGATTTGATATAACGACATTACATTGAATTGAGAGAAGACGATGCGGATGAGATTTTTTGAGAAAAACCCACTAAATAATGGCTCACAGAAGGACTAGACTAGGGGGCCACAGGTACAAGCTCTGAAAAAAATAGTGGATTAAAACTAAAATTTGTTCTTTAGTTGAAGAATTGAGTTTTTGTTTTCATAAAGTCATTCAAATTGTAACTAATTAAAGATAAACTCAAACAAGTAAAACTTGAGAAGAGAAGCATCTGAAACCTGAAATAATTTACTTTATATTTCTAAATGCAACAAATGAAATATTTGACAGTCTAAACAGGTCAAATAGTATCATTTGAAGAACAAACTGAATAAAAAAACTAGATTATTTTAATTTTTTAATGAATTACAAAAAACAGGAAGACACAATTCAAGAAATGTTAAAATTGGAATAAAATAACTTTTTTTGGGTTTATTAATTATTATAGCTATCAATGGCATTATTTTAATAATATTTAATTAACCATAAGTGAAGAAATGTCTCTACTCTTATGCTGTCTTGCTATTGATGAGAACAGATCTTTAAAAACAAGTACCAAAGTTATACTGTGATATTGTTGTCTTATATTGTTATATTGTTGTCTTAATCTTCTTACTACAAGCATTATTGAAGACAATTTCTGAAATGGAAAATTATGTCAAGATTAAACAATTATTGGAAGATAAAGAAAACAATAATCTTCATCTGAATACAGCCATTGATTTAATTTAAAGATTAATTAATTAAAATGTTGAAACAATCAGTTGAAAAAGTAGCTGATATTGATGCAGTGTAAAAACCATGGTCAGTCATGTCCATTGCTGGCTTTTTCGGTCGTGGATGACCCTGTATCACGCAAACGGGCAAATGGATTTAGTAGTGTTTTCTCATTCAGATTTTTTTTCTCTTGAAATTTTTTCCATTGTTTTGGGTATTTTATACCACAGTAATCATGTTTTCAACTGGTTTAACATTTCGTTTTTGAAAATCTTTTCCTCCATTGTTTAAACAGAAAGGCTACATTTTTAAAATAACGGCCAAAATAGCAAACGGGCAAATGGATTTAGTAGTGTCTTCTCATTCAGATTTTTTTTGCTCTTGAAATTCTTTCCATTGTTTTGGGTATTTTATACCACAGTAATCATGTTTTCAACTGGTTCACCATTTTGTTTTTGAAAATCTTTTCCTCCATTGTTTAAACAGAAAGGCTGCATTTTTAAAATAACGGCCAAGATAGCAAGCCATCCATGTAGCGGATTGATTGAATTGAACTAATTGTCATCATCAAATTAGTTTCTAAAGGTTCTCATCAAAAAACTGTTTTTTGGACTGGCTGAAAACTTTTCTTAAAGGACTGGCTGAAAACTTTTCTTAAAGGACTCGCTGAAAACGTTTTTAGGAATATAATACGACGAAAAAAACAGCTGTAATGTGAGAATAATTAATTTTTCCAGTGTTTCAAACACTTGTTTTACAGACAAAGTATGAGTTCCATTATCTCCTTATTAAGTTTTCCATCAACATTTCCTATTAATGAAAGGTTATTTATGGCAGTTATAAAAGATACCAGTGTGTCATTGTTGATCTCAACGAATTCTGCTCACCTTCACATTGAAATCCAAAGTTGAATATCTCCTCCATGCTTCAATGATCTTGGAAGCTGTTCTTGCAATCCAGCTGTGTTTTTACATAACGACAAAAAAGTACTTATAGTTAATTTATAAAAAGCCAAGAAGCCACTTTTTGTCGTTTTTTTGTATCTTGCCAAGCATTTTCGAGAACAAAAACAGTAAACTCTTATGCCAGATTTCAGAGAGCAGACGCAGTATTTTACCCAACCTGACCCGACCCGACCCGATCACATGTCAAAATTCCACGACCCGAACCGACGACAACTCTGTTTTATCACCAGTTTCAATGCAAAACAGTCCTTATTTAATCATCCGTCTTTTTTTGAAGTTTGGTCTGATAACATTTATTTGTATTTTTTATTTTTTATTTCACATTTTAGTTTTTAAATAACTTTTTTGTTAGCTTTTACAAACATTTTATTACACATCTTAACGTGCTTCATCATTTTTGAACTTTTATCGAAACAAACCTAAAAAATGACAAACAACAAACAAAGATTTGTTAACTAAACGTCTATTTAAAAAATACTTTTGTTAAATATTTTGAAGAAAAAAAACTCATTAAAAAGCAGATATAACAAAACAACTTTTGAAATCCGAAAAATCAATAAACAATTAAGTGGTAAAATACATGCAGAGGCCAATCCGAGGTAACCTTCCTTTAAGGTCGTTTGCTGTCGACGTGATGTATCTGCGTTGTGGACGCCCATCTGATCGTCTTGGAATCTGATTCTGCAGATGGCCCTACCACGGGGTCCTTGGACGATCGCGGCGACCTTGATCTGCACGGAATCTGGCTGCTATCTCGGAACTTCAGCATGGCAGGCGAGTACAGCGAGTATCCTGCCAAGAGAAGGTGATGAAAGAAAAACTAAGAAGTCAAAAAACTACGTTTTTTCTTTCAGTTGAAAAAAAATCCAACCCAATCCAATCCAATTCGATTCATATTTTATTTCTTTTATTTTTTAACTGGAATTCAAATTTAATAACATACTATATTTAGCTTTGGCTAGTTGAATGTCCGCCTCGAAGTTGTCAGAGGATTGTAGGCAGTAACAGCAGTCCATCCAGGGACAGCAGCGACAAGCGCAGCAAGCTATGAACATCATTCTGTGACCAAGCAGCTTCATGAAACCGACATCCGGCTGGGGACAATTATGGCCCAATCTGGACATTACTTCATACCTTTCCATCAAAACGCGCCTACACATTGGAAAATCTAATAAATAGCAACTATGCCAGAAACACTAAAGTTTCCAAATGGTTACATTTAGTAAATTATTATAATTATTTGTTATTCAATCATGTATCTCTCGTTTAGAACCACCACATTTTATACAACTTCATTTTACCAGCCCACATATATCATTCTTTTCATCAAACCATCTGACCATTTTTTGTTCAACCCACCTGTCACCATCCACAATCACTACCACGGATAAGGTGAGAAGAACCAGAATTACAAAACTGCAAACTGCCAGAACGATCATGGTCGAAGATGGAAAGCTTGTAACAAAAAGTTTCTGAAAGACTTCATTACAATCTTCGTCTTTTTCTATCACAACTTCTCCGTATTCTTCATCTGAATCATCGACAACTTTTGGATCCTTGGCCTTTGGTTTGGGTCTTCGGCCGGTCAACTCAACCGTTGGATCTTCGTATCCGTCATCAAATTTGACACTCGCGTCGTTAGCGATGGCTTTCTTCCACGGCTCTAGCGTTTCTGACGTTTTTTCTTATATGCATTCATAAGAATAAAAAATAAAAAATTTCTAATAAAGAATGTACTACAGATTGGATGATGAAGTTTATTTGGGTAGTATACATTCTTGTATGATCAATATATATCATTTTAGATGTTTGTATGTTTGTATGTATGCAGTGCGGATCTAGACTAATCTGGCAGGAAAGGCCAAAAGCGACAGGGATCAAATATTAAACCTAAGACCCATCAGACGCGTTGAAGACCGGGGCTGGAGACTAACAATTTTATAGTTTTTCATAGACGTAGGTGGTAATTTCTCCTCCAAATTGGACTGTGGAAAGGGTAGTCGTATCTTATTTGAAAAAATCTTTTAAAATTAAGCTTTGTTTACTTATTAATTGTTCTCAACAGAATTTCTTGTCCAGGTATTATTGATATAAAGATTTTTTTTTAATCTCAGAAAAGTAAATTTTGAAAACTCCGGCGACCCGACCCCTCCTAGGTCCGCTAATTTATGTATGTATGTATGTATGTATGTATGTATGTATGTATGTATGTATGTATGTATGTATGTATGTATGTATGTATGTATGTATGTATGTATGTATGTATGTATGTATGTATGTATGTATGTATGTATGTATGTATGTATGTATGTATGTATGTATGTATGTATGTATGTATGTATGTGTACGTACGTACGTGCTTATTGGCCTTAACTACTCTTCTCACCAGATTGACAAAAATCTCCGACAAAACCAGCAAAGCAGCTGCACAGTTGAATTTTGACACCTTCCCTGAGGTAATTCCTACAGAAACCTCGACTGTTGCACAACCTACTGTCGCAGACAACCATTTTGTCGGAATCTCCGTCCGATGACGCACCATCTATGACGACCTCCTTTCGGTCGCTCAAGTCCTTTCTTGTAATTTTGCTCTTGATGGCTGCTCCTAGGATATTCTCATTGTCCGCAACTTCTTCTGATGGTTCACTGAATAAAAAACCATTGATTTTATCAATTGGTTTGAGGGTAGTGGCTGATTTGGCAACATCTGTAGTAGTTGTTTTCGATGGTGTAGTTGTTGAAGTCGCAAATGCAGTAGTCGTTGTAGTGGCACTAGCTTTCAAAGTTGTAGTATTTATAGTAGTAGTTGTAGATGCAGTAGTGGTAGCAGCAGTTGTAGCAGCAGTAGAGGTAGTAGTAGTAGTAGCTGCTGGACTAGTGCTTGTAGAATCGCTGCTGGTAGCGTCCTTGCTTTCCTGTTTGTTAGACGACACTCTCTCCTTTTCTAAAACTTCAGAAATCGGTCCTAAAGTTGAGCTCAGCTCCTTGTTATTTACGGCGTTCGACATCAGCTGTTCGGGTTGACTGCTGTTCCGTAGATGCATAATATAATTACTCCAGTCGATATCATCTACTAGCTGCTGGCTGGATAAATAATCTTTGAGATTATCGTCAGAGATGTCGTTGTATCGATTCGCCGATTCTCTGTCTATCTCATCCGAGAGAGAATCTCCAGCAACCGCATCCACGCTGTTGTCGATTTCCTGCTGTCGCTTCAAGTGTTTATTTATAAATAATAACTTTGGAGTTGCTGGTCGATCTAATTCCGTTCCTTCGAGATTTTTAGCTATTCGGCCATCTTTCTTTTGTGTTGAGGTGGTGTATTTATCAACGCTTCTTTTGAATTTTTTGGATGGTAAATCACTGGAATTAATTGCGTTGTTATCAATAAATAAAACTTTTTTAAGTTTTTGTCGATTTTGACAAATATCGTTTTCTTCCAAATGCTGCCATTTATATAAAACTCGAACACTACAGAGCTCATCCAACGATAAAGCAATTTGTTCCATATTCTCGGCTGACCATATTTCAATGGCTAGCAAAATGTTGACCGACTTCAAGAAATTATTTATCGTTTGTCGTTCGATCGGTGACGCATCATCTGCCGACATCTGCAGCAAAACCAACGATGCTGCGTTTTTCACTTTTTTCAGAGTTTCCACAATTCTGCTTTCTCCGGTAAATTTTGTGACTGCCTTCTTCCATTGCTCAAATTTCAGCATTGCCCTGCTTTGCAGTGATTTCAAATTTCTCTCAGAACTTGCAATTCTGCTAGTCAGTAAGTCTAGCGTTAGTTCCGATATGTTTTCTGAACGTTTTTTAAAACCACTATAAAAAGTTTGTCTTTCTCCAGCATTCTTTGGTTTTATTTCTGGATTTTGCTCTACCGATGAGCTAACGGGCATCAGCACATTTTTATCCTGCTGATCTGCAAGAACTTCCATACTGAATGCATTTGTATCTTTGTTAGCTTTTTTTCTGACATTTTTTCGAACTGTTTTGTCATCGTTAGTTACCATTATCGATTTCGTTGGTATTTTACCTCCATCTGTCTCAGACGTCTTGTTAGCTGGAGCTATTTTGGGATTAAAGTCTTCCGAGAAACCTTTCGGCTGAAATATTTTATTTTCGTCACGAGGATAACCCCCGACAAACGGCCCACATATTAAAATCGCTGCGAAGCCAAAGTGCAGTATGGCGATAATAAGATTCATTTAAAACATAGACAAGATAGTTTTATAAATAGAAAAAAGTTGATAGAAAAAGTTGAATTTAAATAGTAGTTTAAAAAAAACTTTTTTTAAATGTCGCAAAAATAAAAAATTAATGAGAAATAAGTTGATAAACAATGACGTGAACCAACAACAAGCATTTGAAATTCAAGCGCATTCTTTTTAGTAATTAAAAACCTGAGTTGATATATTCGACAGAAAACACAAAAGTAGTAAAAAATATTTCTTGAATAAATTAACCAAAAATAGAAATTTATTTGATAAGATCGTTTAGGCTGAACAACATCTTGTAATAAAGTTTATTGTGCATTAAGAAAAGCCTCATGACTTTAGTAATTGTACATATACACTTACGACAAATGGTACAAAATGTGTGTATGTTAGCTTGGATAGTATGCGATCTGTACATTAACTTTGATGACATGTACCTAATATGCAGCAGATACGTTAATTTTGTTGACATGTATCTAATATGCAGTAGATACGTTAATTTTGATGAAATGTACCTAATATGCAGCAGATACGTTAACT
This sequence comes from Erpobdella octoculata, assembly GCA_963978895.1. NCBI lineage: Eukaryota > Metazoa > Annelida > Clitellata > Hirudinida > Erpobdellidae > Erpobdella > Erpobdella octoculata. The sequence goes on from OZ022247.1 coordinate 2,754,128, forward strand.
TTGATGACATGTACCTAATATGCAGTAGGTACGTTCACTTTGATGAAATGTACTTAATATGTTGATAGGTACGTTAGCTTTGATGACATGTAGTACGATCTGTACCTCAATTTCAATGGCCAACAATCTAAACGTGAATTTTTCTTCTATAACTGAAAAATCTATCCAAGACTTAAAACTTTCATTTCCAACGTCAGCAAAAGGCAAAAGGAGAATCTCGCCATGACTTCGTCTCACACGAAAATTCGTCATTTGCTGAAGTTCACGCGTGTCGGCCACGCAAAATCTTCTATGTTTCTTTTTTTCTTTTACAGTCTATGCATTTGCGTTTCTGAAAAGCAAAATACGTGATGAGACTGCGTGGGATCGCGTAGGGCCATGTTGGGGGTAGATGGAGGTGGTTGGAAAATACGTAGGAGTAGCTGCGGGTAGATGGGAGTGAGGGCGAACGAGCTGCAGTGCGTGTGAAAACACGGGAGAAAGTGTGAATACCCAGGAAAATGTCAGAGTGAAAAATGACGCCGCATGATCTGAAGCATCAAAAATGAACACGGAAATAAATGATCTCCTTCAGCCAAAACGAGTACTTTTAGTTTTTATTTAGTTTTTTTCTGTTTTTTCCCTTGTATTCACCTTCCGTTTCCTACCAGCTGTGACACGGTCGTTTTCCAACGCCTACGCGCCGCTGCTAAATTTAGAATGGAAATTATTCGATGACATTTTGAATGGACCACAAAAAATCGATTCTCCATCTTGGGGATGGTTTACTATATTTACAACCACAGTCCTAAGAAATTGTAAACCTTTTTCTAAATTTATATTGATATATTGTCTCGAAAAAAAAATACTGACAACTGATTTTTTCACATACTCTTTTACTCCAGGTGTTTTAAGACTAAAACAGTAGTATGTAAGAAATACCAAAGTACTTTCTGTCGCGTATCATGATTTGATCTTTTCCCCTCTTTCTTTAACCAGATTTTAGACTGGATCAAAATGAGCGAAGCGGAATTATTGGCAGCTAGCTAGGTGGCAAATACTTTTATATTATTTCAAGATGTTAATGCTGAGCTGAAAATCTAAGTGTTTAGATAATGTGTTTTTTTAAAACGCCGTTGAATCTACACTAAAATTGTTTAGAAAAATAACACAATTTCATACAAAATATTTTAATCCAACCATAAATATTTAATTTTCGACAAAGAAGGCTATTTTTTCTACTAAAGCCGACGACCAAGAATTAGATAGCTCAAAAATTATTTTTAAAGCGATTTTTTAATTTCACAAACATTAAAAGAAAACAATTCTGAAAAGAAAGTGAATGAAATATAAATTAGCTGTGATTAAAACTAGACGACGATAGAACAGTCTTTTATCGTCGTCGGATCGCACCTACGTCAATGCAGCATGCTCCTTGCACCACGAGCTTGCTCCTCCTGTCCTATGCTAATGCAGCTAGGGCAACGTCAGCTTGTGGTACTACTGCCTGCCAATGAAACGGTCGGTACCCTTCGATGACTGTCTCTCTTCGTGCCTTCCTACTGTCTTCTTTCGTTCCGCTTTTGATGTGCACCGCTGGAAAAGCTGTTGTTGATGTTGTTGACTTTGCCCGTTGAACACACGCTTGTTGCTGGACCTTTCGCTTTTCTAAAGAAGTCGAAACAGATTTTTTATTTAGATATCTTGAGATTATTAACAGTTCGATCCGATTCATTGGGGTTTTATATCAATCTGGATCATACATACGCGTAAGGCGTCGAATCTAAGCTAAGGACATTTTATGGAATATTGACAGTTTTTTTGAATGAATATTGAGCTCGAGAAACCGGATAGAAAATACAAGGCATTTAGAAAGTGTGGATATGTCACTATTGTGTTCGTCTCAAATTGCTGAAACAAAGTGAGTATATTTGCACTGGTTGGATAATTAGCTGAATCTGTCTTGTAATATGGTAACTGCTGTCATATGGTAACTTCAAATTGCAGATTGTTGCACTCTAAGCTTCCGAACATCTTATTTTACACATAATAATCTTTTCTTAAAATGTATTTTAGATAACTACGTTCAAGAAATAGAAAGAGAATAAAAAGAAATGTCTTCCGTTAAAGTGGCTGTCAGGGTACGGCCGTTCAACAACAGGGAATTATCCAGGGAGGCTGTTTCCATCATCGAAATGATCGGGAATACAACCAGTAAACATTTGCTGAAATTCTCTTTTATTTTAGTTATTTATTTTTTAATATTTAATAGTTTATAGTCCTTTAAATTAAACCAGGTGTTTTAAAACTAAAATAGCAGTTTGTAAGAAATACAAAAGTACTTT